>CM067366.1:40498984-40575732 GCA_034401795.1 Chaetoderma sp. LZ-2023a
GCATGACACGTGTGTTGGTTCCTGTGCCTCTGATGGACAATATTATCTTCCAGGGCAGGACCCATCACAACAATCCGTCAATGTTCCAATTGACTGCGTGGATGTTGTCAAGGAATCTAGAATTAAGGAGGGCTTTTCTGAGCAAGCAGCCATGTTCATGGCAAAAGCCAGAAGGGGGTCAAGCTCCAGAGCATATAATTATAAAATCAACAGATTTGCAGAATGGTGCTCAAAAAGATGTATTAATCCAATGGATTCATCTATTCAGGTAGTAGCCAATTTCCTCTGTCACCTGTATGATGCCTATAGCCTCAAGCCTAACTCTATTGCTGGCTATAAGTCAGCTTTAATGACAGTTATCCCTTGCTTGGCTAATAGGGGAAGTGATGAAGTAAATACATTAAATACTTTAATCAAAGGCATGGGCAATCTAAGACCAAGGAATCCCCCAGTGATTCCATCTTGGAGTTTATCACTAGTGCTTCAGCTCCAGCTGATAAGCCATTTGAACCACTAAGTTCCATTTCTATGAAAATGTTGACACTTAAAACTGTATTTTTAATTGTTGCGGCCTCGGCTAGACGTAGAAGTGAGATTCATGCCTTATCAGCCGAGGCAGACCATTTTGTGGTTACAGGGGAAGGCCTTAGGCTTCTACCTAGGATAAATTTCATGGCTAAAAACCAGTCTGAAATATCCAGGTCAACCTATATTTTTACCAGCTTTGACTAGATATGATCCTGATTCAAAAGCATGGTGTCCAGTCCGAGCATTAAACCGGTACAAACAACGTATTCAGGAATGGAGGACAGACCCAACAGCGTTATGGTTGTCATATATTGAACCCCATGGCAGGGCGTCAAAGGACACCATTTCCAGGTGGATTGTAGAGTGTTTTCAATTTTGCCATAAATCCGCCACAGGTAAACAAGTTGACATGGCCAAGGCTCACAGTGTCCGGGGCATAGTGACTTCCACTGCCCTATTTAATGGGGTACCTGTGGATGACATTATGTCAGTAGCTCAGTGGCACTGTGACTGAAGTTTTCCCATCCACTTTTTTGGACTGCGTCAGTCATCACCAATGGGGAGATGATGACAGCAGCCACCTTCCACAAGGTCAGTCTTGTGTATGTGTTGTCCATGATTAATTGTAATCACGTGACCCTTCGTTATTAATATGGTGATGGTACGTGTTTTATGTGGTTCTTATTGAGAGTATACGAAAATGGAGCTTTTTCGTTTAATGTCCTATAGTACATGGCACTTGTACGTCGAGAGCGTATGGGACTTTGAGGTCATTCAGTCTTCCTGCCAAGAAGAGGTGGGTGGTGGGGAAGGGGTGAGCGCATATGACATATGGTCATCTGTCAGCCATCGGTTGTGTTACTCGATGTTCAATTCTATCCCTGGTTGTGTTTCCACAGAATTTCAGAAGTTTAAGTGCCTTAAACGCAGAAAAGCGCATAGGGAAGAGCTGGTCTTTTGACCTCGCCTCCCTCCCGCCGAATTCTCTGTAAAATTCTGGCAATATCAAAGAGTATTAGGGAGGTAAGTATACTCTTGAAGTGAAATAAATGAAATCATGGATTTCTTTTTTCACGAGAGAGTTGATACTTACCTCCGTAATACGGACCCGACCTCTCCACCCCACAGAGGCTCGGTCTTCAGGCTCTCGTAAAGTTGCATAGTGTCAGCCAATAAATTAGTCAGAGGAAGTACTAGTCTGCGCATGCGTGGAGGTTGAGGCTAGCATCCACCAGACTGTCATCTGACTACCTGCCCAGTAGGGGCACCTAACTTTATTAATCTGAGTGTTTATTGAGTGAAAGCCGATATTTAGCAATATCAAAGAGTATTAGGGAGGTAAGTATTAACTCTCTCGTGAAAAAAGAAATCCGTGATTTCGTTTATTATATTAGATAGGTGTAGAGTTCAGGGACAGACCTGGCTTTCACAAATGATTAGCCAATAGATTAGCCAACTATGTTTTTTCTTAGCCAAATCGTAACAATTTTAGCCAATGTTTTGCAATGTATACAACCTATCTCCATTAGGTAAACATTTCAATTGACCAATACATGCCATTAATACAAAATTATGTTGAATATTTTGAAACTAATGTTCCTGGAAGCTGTTGCTGTGTAAAGTAGCAACAGCTTCCAGTCAAATTAGTTTCAAAATATTCAGCAGCTGACCTATATGGGTGCTTTTAATCTGAGATATTGGAATTTCATTTTTTATTTGGTCACTATAAAACATAATATAAGTACTTGTTAGTTCTTCACAATTAATCTTGTGGTTCTCTACGTAGAAAATATGTATAATAATATGATTTTAATCATTAGCCAAATGTCTAGCCAATCCTGCTTTTTATTAGCCAGATCTCAATTTTACTAGCATTTGACTAATTAGCGAATTGGTTGGTCGGCCCCTGGATTTAGTTATAAATAAGGTGGGCGTTGCCCCAATATATGTAAAAGACATTCCAATGATGTTATTTGTTGTGTACACACTTCAATGATCAGCTAACTTACTGCATTTACAGACACTGCTTTAAACATTTAACCCTTTCGTGACGAAACTGGCCAAAACCGGCCTCTGTAGTGGTTTGGAGTAATATCCATTTACAGGCCAAGAGAAGACTATTTTTGAAATTTTACCACTGAAATGACTGGCTCGGTAACCGAGCCAGCCATTAGGGCCTACAGTGGTAAATTTTCTAAAATAAATGTTCTCTTAGCCTGTAAATGGACAATCAACAAGTAAATAATTTGTTTTTTCGAAGAAATTTAGTCATTAAAGGGTTAATGACTAAGTTTAGTCAAGAAAATCTTAATATTTACTTATTGAATGTCCATTTTGTAATCCAGGTGAAGACTATTTTTGAAAATTTACCACTGGAATGACTGACGCCGTTATAACGCCAGGCATTCCTGTGATAAATTTTGGAAAATTGGTCTTTTGGCGTGCAATTGTAAATTCTCCAAAGACTTAGAATTTGTACACATCAGTGATAGACATTTCAAGTTTCGCAATGGAGATGTGGCATTTTGATTTTAACATCACCTAACATGGTACTTCTTTGATTATGATGCCATACACTTGAGTGACAGATCAGGTCCATGATCCATCTATTAACAAATACATATGCACTATAGTTTTGACGATCAGAAATGTAAAAAAGGTTTAGAAAGGCAAACATACAAACTTATACTAATTGTGAGTTGCAAGTAAGAAATAATTATTTTATTGGAGTGTTTATATATTGTTTGGAATTTATTTTCAGCTGACAGCGATTGCTTGACCCATTACCCGAATGTGTCTCTAAACTATTGCCCCAGAGGTAAGCTCATTTAGCAGATTCTGATACATGTGTGTGCGTGCGTGCGTGCGTGCGTGCGTGCATGACGGCATATGTTCGTGTTTACATGCGTAAATGTGTGTTGAATATTAGCAATAGTCAATATTGCAAGTGGTTCCTGCCTTACACAGCAATTGGTGAATCCAGTTTCTGCTTCAAATAATACTTACCAGATGCACTATTATGATAATGTCTATTATCTAGTCTGGCTCAAAATAAACAATCAAAACTCCGCACTCTCCATGGTCCTGCCCATACTGTGTCCCAACAACAGTCAGATCTTGTCTATTTTGCTTGACTTTACAGTCCCGTTTTTTTCTAGTTCGAAAATTAGCTTGAATTTTTGCGTTTTGAGTGCCGTGAGCAAGTTCTAATCGCTGGCGTAATGGAAGGAAAAGGGAAATCGTCGCAAGGGCAGGTTGTATCAATCTGAATTTATACATTCGTGCTATAATGACTGCTTGAAATTTCCTTAAATTGGCACATTGTTTTAAAATGGTAGCCATTATTGGAGTCGCTCCGATACCCGTTAACTTTTTAATCTTATCCGGGTACTCAGTTAATTTCTCTTGCGACTCTGTTCCTTTCAAGATGGATGCGCCCTTAGCCAAGATGGTGGTGCCCATTATTATCATTTTGTCTTAACTTGGCATGTCTATGCACTCAGTTATAAGTTGATCATTAGCTCTCGCTTCATTGTCGAGGGTGTTTGTAGCAATCAGTCTTAATTTCTTGGTTATTTTAACGTTAGTTAATTTCCAAGTTGTGTTTATAAAATTTTCACTCTAAACATTTTCAAATATTTCCTGCCTAAAACTTAATTATCATTAATCTAAGAGTTAATGTTTTTAAGTAATTTAAAGATTACAATCAAGTAAATTGTGCATGTTGCTCGTCATCATCTTATCATGTGCAGCGTTTTAATTCTTATTCTGTGTTCACAGAAAGTCAAGGGGCAGGGCAAGGCCCCGTCGGATACCTTGTGCTCTCGCTGCAATCTTTTCATGAAGCGGAAGTTCGTGGGGCACCACTGTGTCGCTTGTGCCAAGTGCAGTGTTGGAAGTCCTTGTGATGTATGCGTGAGGTGGTGGTCGGACTTAGTGGTGGAGTTTGATCGCGCTCAGCGTGCGCCTGTGGAGAGGATCGCGATGGACAAGGCGGCCAAGATGGATCAGGCGTCTGTTAAAGGTTTGGAGGAGCGCCTGAATGAGCGGATGGACTCGGCCTTGGCTGTTTGGGCGGCCCAATTCAAGGCAATGTTCAAGTCATTCCAGTCTATGGTCCCGTCCGTGCAACCTGGTGCAGGACAACCTATTGGTGGTCTGGCCAGTTCTGCGGAGGAACATGCACCTGACCTTTCTCTCGCATCGGCTCAAGAGCCGACGATGAAGGAAGAGGAAATTCTGATGGAAGACTCTGGCATGCCAGAGCTTTCACAGGTGACGGACTCCGGTATTTCCCGCGGGTCACACACACGCACACACACACACACACCCGGGTTTCTGAACCATCGGCATCTTCCACCCGGAGTTCGCTCTATCCGGAGTGCCATCAGAACCGTGTTACGGCTCCCGTTGGCATCATGGATGCAGGTATATTGGCTCTAGGGCTGCGTGGTTTGGCTTACAGCCATATCGGTTTCGATATGACTTTTCATATCGGTTTTAACCGAATATCGGTTTTATGGACATGAAACAAAAAATTTAAATGATAAAAAATAGCATAAAAACAGAACGTATTTTCACGCCCTGATACATTCGTAACGTTTTACGTCTTTAAAGCTTAATATACATTATAATATCCATCACCGCGGGAGTGAAATTATTAATTAGACCGCCTAACTATTAAGCACAGTTAAATAAACATCATTTATTTTGTCAAAATTAATCATAAATCAGTAAAACAGGTTGCGAAAAGACGTAGCCTAATCACGTGATTGTAATTAATTATGATGTAATTATCTCCCTTTCTTCTTTCATTTCCAATTCGGCCCGAGGACGAAATCAGGCCTTGAAGAAAATATTAACTGTAATATTGCGAACGCGAATTTCATAAGTTAATATACATGTAAGTTAATATGATATTGTGTATAGAAGATAACGTTTTAAAAATGGTTTGAGTAATAATTTTATTTAAAATTATATCCTAATCAGCAAAATCTATTCAGCATTATATTTATTGGCGAGATTTTTATGCATTCGGACGATTATTTTTGGGATGACTTTGCATTATGTTAATTAGCCGGTGACGTAAATAAATTGGATGCCGTTGTTTAGAAATGTTTTCCCCGATACAAATTTTAATGACAAATTCTCACATTAGTATTGTGTTTTATATTGCAAATTTGTCTGAGACTATCAGAGAAAAGACGAATGGATATTTATTTACTTAATTCGCTGCTTAATTTCTCTCGGCGTACAGCGAGTTACATGGAGTTACACAATATGCGCAATTGGGCCACGTTCAATTGTTAGTTGCCCCGAACGTAGCTTAATGGAAAGTCTGGCCATTATTATTCATTACGCTTTTCATGCTCGTGAAATATTTTATTTTTATTATATTATTTTTAACAATCCTGATACGAAAAACCGAAAATATGTTCATATTCGGTTTTTCGATATTTATTTTTTATAATCAGTTATGAAACCGTCAGTGCGGGATATCGGTTTTAAATATGGTATCGGTATATCGCGCAGCCCTAGGTGGCTCCTCTCGGAGTCCCATGTCCTGCCGTGTTAGCGGCTGTAGTCCCGGCTCCCGTGCTGGAGCCGATGGATTGCGGTGATTCCGTATCTGGTGATTCGCTAGATACTAGAGCCGTGAGTAGTCGAGCCACGGACCCACTTCGAATTGGAAGTTTGGTCCGTAGCTCTGAGCATGGATCGGCGGTGGCCTTCTCATCCAAGGGTGAGAAGGAGGATGAAAATGGTAGTCCTTTAATGGACAAATCATCATTCTGCACTTAGGCTGAATGGGTGCAGGTTTTTGTCCGACCATCTCGGGTTGACGTCTCACCAAGGCTCTCAGTGGCTCTTCGGCCATGCTAACTATCATTGGATACTCAGACTTCTGACATTTTGGAAGTCGCAGCATACCGTTTGGTTCAGCTGGCGTACACGTTACCCAAGGCCCATAAGGGGATAAAGAGCAGGGTCTGCTTTCCAGGGCAGGCCTATCATCAGTATGCCCATGTTCCTCGGCTTTAATTCGGAGAACCTGAAGCACTGAATAGGCCATTAGCTGGGAAATCCAAGGGTCGTCATAATAAAGATACCTTCAATGAGCTAACGCTTATTGAGGATGCAGTGAGAGCGGCTATGGCTGCTCTCTCGCATGGTTGTACCGTTCTGCAGGAGATGGTGGCGGAAGGTGGGGATGTGCCAGAGGCTGCTCCCGGAGTTATTCGGGACACCATGCGCTTATCCCGAGATTGCCTGGCCTGGGTGATCACCAGATCATTGGCGGAGCGGAGGAGAATGGTTCTCGATTGTGTTGAACCAGGACCAGAGATGAGGGCTGCTTTATCTTCTGCGCCCTTCATTGGTCTGGGCTTGTTTGGCGGCTCGGCAAGACAAGCTCTCTCCAAGGTTGTGTCCATGGTTGCAGAGCAGGAGGTTGTCGGCAAGTCATGGAAGTCGACGAAAAGGACTCGGCCTCAGCAGTCCTATAAGCAGCACCTTCAGGAGCAGCAGAGGCAACGACAATGATCGCCCTTCCGTCCGTCAGGCCATGATGCCCATCGGGCATCTGGTTCTCAGGGACCTGGCCGTTCGTCATTGTACATGTCCTCTAATAAGAGGCATAGGAAGACGACAGTAAGGGAGGTGGCTCGGGACGCGGTGGCTACCGTAAGGATAGCTGTGGTGGCGGTTCCGGGCCATCATATTCCAAGAAGCCGTGAGGTGGCCGTGGGGGATGGTCCTGACGGGCTTCCGGCGAGACCCGTACCAGTGGCGCCAGGAACACAGGGAGTCGAGGATCTTCACCAAAACGAAGTAACGTCTTGTCACGCAACATCGACCGCAAGCTGTGTGCAGACTCTCCGTCGGAGGCCGACTTCATCTGTTCTCAAACCAGTGGGAACAGGTCGTGCAAGATTGTTTAGTCTGTCATTGGCTAAGAAACAGCTACAAACCGGACTGGCTCATCCGTCAATCGTCAAACATCAACTCCCGTATGGACTCCCTTTCCAAGCGAATCCGATCGTCTAGATGTCATTTGCACAGAAATCAAAGATCTTCAGCGAAAGAATGCGATTCATTTAGTCTGCAATCAGTCCTCCCTGGGCTTCTATTCGATAATTTCCCTTGTTCCGAAATGCACCGGGGGTTGAAGACCGATTCTCAACCTCAAACCGCTGAACATATTCATTCTTTCACCAAAATTTCAGATGGAGACTGTGGCAGCGGTGATGACAGGGCTGAGAAAAGTCATGTTGGCAGTATCGATAGATCTGAAGGATGCATATTTTCATATTCCAATGTCAATTCATTTTCAGAAATACCTTCAAGACAATGTGTGGGAGTTCAATGCGTTACCGTTCGGTCTGACCACAGCCCCGAGGGTCTTCAACAAAGTGGTTCTCGTCATGACTTCTTATCTTCGCAGGAGAAACATAGCTGTTCACACTTACATAGACGACTGGCTGCTGAAGGCGGGGAATCCAGTCACTCTGCGCAACAATCATCAGGTAGTCCTAGCCTTACTAAAGGACCTAGGATGGATTGTGAATCTAAAGAAATCAGAATTGACTCCATCCCAGGAGTTTGTTTATCTGGGATTTTTTTTCAATCTCAGGGACGTCGTAGCTTTTCCAGCGGAGATCAGAGTCAAGAGTTTGATTGCGGTACTGGAGTCAGTTTCTCAAGGAGCTTTTCTGACGACGCGCCAATTTCTCAGAATACTGGGTTTACTAGTATCTCTAGAGAAAGTGGTTCCTTATGCGGCACACAGGCGCAGGCCGATTCAGATGTATCTAATGTCATTCTGGTTTCAGAAAACGGATCCGTTATCTCTGAGAATTCCAGTAAAAGAACCATTGATATTCCACCTTCAGTGCTGGTTATCAGATCAGAATCTTCTGCGAGGTGTTCCTCTACAACCTCCGAAACCGCAGATGTCCATGTTCACAGATGCGTCGATGACAGGTTGGGGAGCAGTATTGGACGATCAGTCAGGGGAATGGGATCGGCCCAATGCGCAGAAACATATCAATGTTCTCGAATTATTAGTGGTGACATTGGCACTTCGAAAATTCGAGGGCTTAATCCGAGACAAGATTGTCCTAGTCATGACAGACAACTCAACAGTGGTGTCTTATTTGAACCGCCGGGGCGGGACAAGATCACCAGAGTTGTGAATGATGATTTGGAACCTTCTGCTGTGGTCCCAAGAGAGGAATATTATTCTTCGGGCAGCACACATTCCAGGAAGATTGAACATCCTAGCGGATGCTCTCAGTCGAAGGATGGTTTGTCGTCCGACGGAATGACAGCTCAACCAATCGGTAGTGGAGGTTCTATTCAAACATTGGGGCAAGCCAAATGTGGATCTATTTGCGATGAAACAAAATGCAAAAATGGTCACATACGTGTCACCGATCCCGGACCCACTAGCCTTAGCAGTAGACGCACTGCGATAAGTTGGAAGGGAATGTACGCGTATGCGTATCCTCCAACGATTCTCATCCCAAAAGTTCTGGCAAAGATAAGAGAGGGTGTGTGCCAAGTACTTCTGATCGCCCCTCATTGGCCAGGCTGATCATGGTTTACGGATCTGCTGGACATTCTGGTCTGCATTTCCAGACAGAAGAGATCTACTCTCTCAGAACAAGGGTCTGTATCTCCACAACAGACTGGAAATGTTCAAATTAACTGCATGGATGTTATCAAGCAGCGTGCAATTAAGGGTGGCTTTTCTGAGCAAGCAGCGAAGTTTGCCGCTTCAGCCAGAAGAGGGTCAACCACAAGAACATATAATTATAGAATCAACAAATTTGCAGAGTGGTGTAAGGGAAGAGATATTGATCCTTTTGCTGCATCTGTTCAACACGTAGCAGATTTTATCTGTCATTTATACGAAATTGACAAACTTGTACCTTCAACCCTAGCAGCCTATAAGTCTGCATTAGCTTCAGTCGTTCCCAGTCTGGCCATTGAAGGAGTGGAGAATGACACTTTAAATGAAGTTATTAAAGGAATGAGCAATTTGCGACCTAGACAGCCAATTCCTATCCCAGCATGGAATCTATCTCTTGTTCTACAGGTTTTAGGGCATGCTCCCTTTGAACCAATTAGATCTATAGATATTAAACTGTTAACTATTAAGTCAGTTTTCTTGGTTGCAGCAGCGTCGGCGAGAAGGAGAAGCGAAATACATGTGCTTTCTGCCGAACAAGACCGTTTTGTCGTGACGGGTGAAGATTTAAGACTACTTCCATGTCTTTGTTTCCTGGCAATGAATCAGTCACTTAAATATCCAGGACAGCCGATCAATTTGCCAGGTTTAATTAGACATGACCCAAACTCTTCTTCTTGGTGTCCTGACAGATGTCTGAAAATGTAAAAGAAACATACTGAGGAGTGGAGAGATGACCCGAAATCTCTGTGGTTATGTCTCAAAGCTCCTCATTTGCGCACCTCAAAAGATACTATTTCTCGTTGGATAGTCGATGCTATTCAGATGTCGCACAAAATCGCTACAGGAAAGCAAATTGATCATGCGAACGCCCACCAGGTCTGCGCACAGCAGCATCATCGGCCTTTATAAGGGTGTCTCATTAGAAGAGGTGATGTCTGTAGCACAATGGCATGCCGAGTCGTCATTCACTGATTTCTACCTTCGCGATATCTCCAGTGCACTTAATCCGGTAGCCGTCGCCAATTTATCGAATCTTAACTAAAGCCACATCTGACCACTATTTCGCATATATCACAAGTTCTTCCACATGCACTGAACAATGGCTATGTGCATGATCCGAGGATGACCGTGGATTGGGCGGAGCTGTGATGAACAAGAAAAGACCAAGCACTCAAAATGGTGAGTGTTTACATTAATTAAGTGACTAATATTAGTTTACTTACAGTTGATTTACCAGACTGAATAAGTAAATAGTCTGGCCAAGAGTATCTTATTCTTTCAACAGACATTAGACTCATTCCAATTTGAAAGCCTATTCGATATACTGATGGTGTTTTTTCAAAATTAGAAGTTGTAGTAGCTTCTTTGCACTCTACTGGACTGCCCTAGCTGAGACTTGGGGCGGACACGGGTTTTGTGGGTGTTGATTCCCATTTTGACGGCCCTCTGGAATTTGTGCGGATAAATGAGTGGGGGTGGGGGTGGGAGCGTGGTCTAGACCATGGAGGTTTAGCACTCTATGAGTCAGATAGCGGAACCCAAGTGTATGCCAGGGTTCTAGTCTCTTCACAACCTTCTCTGTCGGATGGTAGATGAGTGCTGGTTCGAGCCTCACCTCCCACCGGTATTTCTTGGCTGTCGAAATCCGGAGTTTATCATAATAGTACATCTGGTAAGTATTATTCGAAGTAGAATAAAAAAAGCATCCGCTTTTGTTTCTACGAGAATTCTTAATACTTACCAGATGTACTATGGCCCTGCCTCAGCCACCCCGCTGAGGTGAGGCTGAGGTGCTTTCGCTGTTTGTCAAGGCAAACATGAGACGAATCTGACTGTGATTGGGAATTGACTCGGTACCTGCGGCTATGGTAATTCCCGGACACAGTATGGGCAGGACCAGGAGAGTGCAGCATTTTTAATTGTTTATTTTGAGCTAGACTAGATATTAGACATTATCATAATAGTACATCTGGTAAGTATTAAGAATTCTCGTAGAAACAAAAGCGGATGCTTTTTTTAATCTGCGACCTAGTCAGCGAATTCCTATCCCAGCATGGAATATATCTCTTGTTATACAGGTTTTAGGGCATGCTCCCTTTGTACCAATTAGATCTATAGATATTAAACTGTTAACTATTAAGTCAGTTTTCTTGGATGCAGCGGCATCGGTGGGAAGGAGAAACGAAATTCATGCGCTTTCTGCCGAACAAGACTGTTTTGTCATTACGGTTGAAGGTTTAAGACTATTATCACGTCTTTGTTTCCTGGCAAAGACTCAGTCACTTAAACATCCAGGACAGCCGATCAATTTGACAAGTTTAATTAGGCATGACCCAAGCTCTTCTGCTTGGTGTGATGTCAGATGTCTGAAGATGTATAAGAAACATACCGAGGAGTGGAGAGATGACCCGAAATCTCTGTGGTTATGTCTCATCTTCGCGCCTCGAAAGACACCATTTCTCGTTGGATAGTCGATGCTATTCAGATGGCGCATAAAATCGCAACAGGAAAGCAGATTGATCGTGCGAACGCCCATAAGTCTGAGGACTAGCAGCATCATCGGCCCTTTGTAAGGGTGTCTCTTTAGAGGAGATGTCTGTAGCACAATGGCATGCCGAATCGTCATTTACTGATTTCTACCTTCGCGATATCTCCAGCGCACTTAATCCGGTAGCCATCACCAATTTATCGAATCTCACTTAAAGCCATGTCTGACCACTGTTTACGCATACATCGTAGGGTTCTTACACAGGCCCTGACATTGGTGATGCACATGATCTGTGAATGACCGTGGATTGGGCGAAGCTCCTGCGTTGATCAAAAAAGAACAAGCACTCAGAATGGTGAGTGCTTTCTTAGTTTAAGTGACTAATATTAATTTACTTACAGTCGAATTCCCAGACTGATTAATTAAGAAGTCTGTTTCAAGAGTATCTTATTCATTGCAACAGACAATAGACTCATTCAAATTTGAAAATCTAATCGATATACTGATAGTTTTTTCAAAATTAGAAGTTGTAGTAGCTTCTTTGCACTCTCCTGGACTGCTCTAGTTGAGACTTGGGGCTGACATGGGTCTGGTGGGTGTTGACTCCCTTTTAGACAGCCCTCTGGAATTTGTGCAGACAAATGAGGGAGGGGGTGGGGAGCGTGGTCTGGACCATGGAAGTTTAGCACTCTATGAGTCAGATGGCGGGACCCAAGCATATGCTGGGGTTCCAGTTTCTTCACAACCTTCTCTGTCGGATGGTAGATGAGAGCTGTTTCGGGCCTCACCTCCTCTCACCAGAGTTTCTTGGCTGTCGAAATCCGGAGTTTATCATAATAGTACATCTGGTAAGTATTATTCGAAGTAGAATAAAAAAAGCATCCGCTTTTGTTTCTGCGAGAATTGATAATACTTACCAGATGTACTATGGCTCGCCTCAGCCATCCCGCTGAGGTGAGGCTGAGCTGCTTTCGCTGTTTGCCAAGACAAATATAAGACGAATCTGACTGTTGTTGGGAATTGACTCGGTACCTGGAGGCTATGGTAATTCCCGGACACAGTATGGGCAGGACCATGGAGAGTGCGGAGTTTTAATTGTTTATTTTGAGCTAGACTAGATAATAGACATTATCATAATAGTACATCTGGTAAGTATTATCAATTCTCGTAGAAACAAAAGCGGATGCTTTTTTGATTCTCAGTCAGTCATATGATGCCATAATCAACTACGTCACATGTAGCCTGTCATCAAAATCAATTACGTCATGAATGACGCGATATAGTCCGATAAGTTGTACGAATTGTATGTCTACTCTTTAATAAACATGTTGAATATTTTGTAATTAATTTAACTGGGCGCACTCTGAATCTAACTTTCCAGAAAGCTATATGGGTAAGCTGTTGAATATTTTGAAATTAATCTGACTGGGTGCTAATGTTGGGGGGCAGGGGTGGCATGGGCAGCATCAGCACCTAGTCAGATTAGTTTCAAAATATTCAACAGCTTGCCCGTATAGCTTTCTGGAAATTTAGATTCAGAGTGTAGGGATCAATCAATCTCAATATCGGTAAAAAGCATGAGTGGAGCTTAGCTACAGATGGGCATGACAAAGCTAAAACTGGATTCCTCCAGTGCTTCCAATCAAGTTAGTATGAAACTATTCCATACCCTACTTGCATCGTTGTTGTGGCAATGTTGCTATTACCCCTCTAACCCTCAAGTCAGCCAAAAAGGGTTTCCTGAGTTGTCTTGAGAAATACTGATTTGTAAACCAAGAGATTTAAAAAAAATTGACAAATGGAATGACTGGTTTGATAACCCTTGGTCTGAAAATTGACATTCTCTATCAGAGAATTGAAGAAATAAAAATGTATTAACCCTTAGCACTCTGATGTCAATGTTCTATCTTTTACCATGCCAATAGCAATGAATCTGGTCTATATTTTTCAACAATTGTGATGGATGATGTTGCCATCTTCCACCAAATTTGACTACTACTACTACGACTGCTACTGCTACTGTTACTGTTACTGTTACTGTTACTTTTACTGCTCCTGTTACTGTTACTGTTACTGCTACTGTTACTGTTACTACTTCTACATGTGTGCTTCTACTTCTACTTCTACTATTATTATTACTATTATTATTACTATTACTACTATGGATATGGATATGCTGGTGATTATGTTTTTGAATTTGCAAAGTACAAGTTCAATTATGACTTAGAGATAATTACCCATAGTTACTTGGAGTCGTGTTTTCCTCATTTTCATAGACAATTTGATGTCAGGGACGACAACGTGTGCATATGGTGGCTGGTCTGCATATCTTATTGCAATACAGTTTCTTCTCATTGTCAAACTGGTTCTTGTTACGCTGCTATTCGCCATGTTCAGGTAAAAAGATTATTAACAGTCTTGATTTCCCCCCCCCCCCCTCTCTCTCTCTCTCTCTCTCTCTCTCTCTCTCTCTCTCTCTCTCTCAATTGCATCACTCGCTTGTGCGTGCTTGCTCTTTCTCGTTTCTTCCCTTTTCACATCAAGAGTATACTTACTACCCTGATACTGTATGATATTTTCCAAATATCGACCTGGCTTCAATAAGACTCAGAATTAAAAAAGAACACCCCCCCCCCCCCCGCCCCCCTGGACAGGTTACTCAACTGACAGTCCAGGTGACGTGCGGCCCAAACTCGCGCATGCGTGGGCTGTCTCATTCTATTCAATTATTGGCTGGCATAATTGTAACATAAAACACCTATAGGGTCATTCCATACCAAATCACCCAGAATAAAAAAATCTTCCCGGGTGACCATCTCTGATTTTGATTAAATTTCACCCAGATGCACATATATGGAAATGATGCCTGCATGCAAAATTTCATTGCAAAATTCCAATTAGTTTTGAAGTTATGGTTGATTGATTTTAGGGGGCATGGCACTTTTTTTGTACTCGCGAATCCAGTGAGTGGTTTGGAAGGACTTTTAAATGCTGATAACTTTCTTAATATTTAAGATATTAAGCTGAAATTTGCTGTGCCACCTAATTGATGCATGATGAGTCTGGAGGATTTCCTGGATATCTCTGCCAGTTCCAGAGGTGGAGGACTCTAAAGTTGGGGGTTTATCCATTCAAAAACAATTTTTATCAGATTTCAGTGAACCAGTACTAACTGACTCTTTATCACAAACCCTGAATGTAAGTTGTTTTGAAGTATGTACATATAGGTGTTGCTGTAGAAGAAAGCTTATGATTCAGGTACAATATTAAAGTGTGGCAGGTGTCCACATAACACATGACAACAAAAAATTTGGCCTTCATATTAGGGATGGTTTACCCATGTGGGCAATTACCTATCATCAGGAGCTTTGAATATGATTAACATACATATATTAGCTGTATATGTACCAAGTTATAACTTTGTGGCTCAATTCCTTCAACCTTAAATAAAGTTCTATATCTACCCTATTTTCCAGAAATCGAACCAACCAAAATGAAGTGTTAATTAACGTATCAGCACTTTCAAACCAAAAATACATTGCTTTATACATTGCACTATCAATTATCAATGCCTCAATCACAGGCATTCACATCTACATACCACATGCAATCTAACTTACTAAGAATATAAATAAATGCTTAGAAAAACTCACATGGTCGTGAATGCAAATATTACAAAAATGCTGGTAATTTCTGTTGAATCTGCATGTAATCCTGCGGTGAAAGTTTATAATATCGAGCACTGTGTCCTTGTAGTTCCGGAGCACCAATCAAGCAAATGATATGTTGAAATGGCACCCAGCATTGATCCTTTCGTGAAACTGAAGGCCAGGAGAGAAATCCTTTAGGAGCGTTTCATACAGTCAACAAGTACATCACTCTGTTCATCAGACCGCTCAACAATACTTCCAACATACCATTCCTTGTCATACATACATGCTACATATTTTCCAGGTTGCAACTGATGATGTTGAGAATAAGGCAGGATACTATGAAGTGATCATGGCTGTTTCTCACCAAGGGTGCCCATAGTAAAATTACTATCAGCTGAGATCTGTTTCATCTTCAATTCGACTTCCGATGCAGGAATAAAGCAATGATGTGACCGGGTGCCTGAAGGAGTCTTTACTGAATCAAATCGTGAAGTTAATTCAAACCTGGCTGCATTATCTGCAACATCGTTATCAGAAACAAAGAAAAATTTAACCCCAGGAATGTGTTCTGAAGCCCAGTTATACATTTGAGTTGCAGTCAAAATGTGATCCTTTACTGTTGCCTGCAAGCTGGCTCGAGCGACTAGGCATTTCACAGTTCCCCCAATGCCATCACCGGGGCTTTTCCCATGGCTAGTTGCAAAGAAATGCCATTCTGTATCAAGTCCGTGGTCATTTTGGTGGTGACATAGATTGCTAAAGTTCTTGAAATTTTTATACTGACCAGCTGCTCCATCACTGAAATATATGATCTTCTTAATGGATGGTAGGATTGTTTTAATATGAGATATCATGGTTGAGATAAATGAATGCACAATAACAGTGTCATGCTTTAGGCAATCTGAAATAATACAAATATTCAAACATTTTAATTCTCCCTCAGATCTGTAATACACCACAAATGGGTGAAGTGTAGCTTGAGAGTTGTCCCAGTGGTGGCCCTGCACCGTGTCTTGAACAATGAAGCTGTAGTTTTCAGCGAAGTCCAACAAGACAACAGCCTCACTTGGAGCGAGATCTTCCTTCAGCGTGCTAATGTAGTTGAATTGTGCTTTGGCTATGAAGTGGTGTTGACGAAGACCATCAAATGCATCACTGGCTATCTGTATGAATTCCTGAAGTGATACTGTTAAACTTACAAGCTTAGTAGTTCTCTCTGTGTGAACCCACTCTTTATATACAACATCATCATCAGAGTCAGTCATGCGAGTTAAACAAATCTGACAAGTAATCATGAATGGCATCTTTACCCGGACAGGATTCACAAAGATGGAGCATACAGTTGCGGTTTTCTGTACTACACACTATTGTTCCGAGAATATCCTTGTAGTCATTGTTTCCAGGAATGGCAGCTATTATAAGTTTGACATTCTGGTGGTGCTCACAAACACAGACAGAATGCATACCAGACGCAGTAACTGGAATACACCATTTGGGTCTAAGTTCACAAAATTTTGAGAATCCAACCTTAACATCTGGAATTTTCTTGGTGTACTCAAGGTAAAGTTCTTTGAGATTAACTAGTAGTAACCGTTTTTGCTTAAGCTCTTTGTTGTTCTCTACTCTAATTGTTACATACTCCTTTTTGCCAGGACACATGCGAGAATACTCATCAGACTGATAAAAGTCCACAATGCTTTCAATTACTGCATGAGAAAGGGTCCACCCTTTCTTTGTATCTGGATCAGCTAAAATTCACTTCTCCTTTTTCAACTGTCTAGCTCTTTTCACGGTATACTCTGTTACATCAAACTCCTGCATTGTTTTCTGTATTGTTGAACTTCCTGGTGTAATAGTCAATAATTAGATTTTTTCTTGTCTGGTGGCAATTTTGAGTTTGTCTTTCAGAAGAGCAACCAGTCTCTCAAGGTCTTTACAAGTTTCAGGGTCACTGTCGTCTGTGGATTCAAATTCACTCATTGTTAGGTCGAGTGCATGGGCACACTTACTTTTGACTGCTGTGTTAAGCTGTTTTACCTTCCTTTTGCCATAGGAGGACTTGTCGCGTTTACTAACGGAAGTTTTAATGGGTGTACAGTCCAAAGACTCGGCAGTTTTGTTGAGGGAGGCAACTGATATCTCTCCTGGTTGATAATCTTTTCACATCAAGAGTATACTTACCTCCCTAATACTTTTGATATTGCTAAATATTGGCTTTCACTCAATAAACACTCAGATTAAAACAGTTAGGTGCCCCTACTGGGCAGGGAGTCAGAGCGTAGTCTGGCGGATGCCAGCCCCACCACCGCGCATGCGCAGACTAGCACTTCCTCTTTGCTAATTTATTGGCTGAGAGTGTACACATGCTTTTGTGTTAGAAACTTTCTATACTCTTTTCGAAGTTTTTTGAGACTGTTTGCTAGAAGTTTTTCCCTGAGAAAGATGGCAGAGAGAGTAACTTCGCCACAGGAGGGCCTTGGACCTTTAAATCAGGTGACTTCTAGTAAAATTAGCGAGTTTTGTCCCGTTGTAATGTGTTTCCGGGACTCTCGCTAAACGTGATAAGCGCCTTAATTAGTTGGGTTTTTTCAACTAGGTGCTATACAAGACTAATCTCTCTTTGTGTTTATGTCCACAGGTCTGTGTGAAGGAGAAATAAGGACATGACATCAGCAGAGGGTTTGTGTCTCTCCACCATGGTTCCATTTCCTACTAATACTGTTAGGTTATCTAACCAGAAAATTCTATGCCCAGTGAGTTGGAGGCCTATTATAAAGGTCTTCTCACTTTGCCCTCTTGATCCAATTCCTTCCCCTTGAGGTGGAGAGAGTTAAGAGGCGTTCAGTGGTGGAGTTCTCCAGTTCATCAGGTTGGATGGTTTGTCTAGACAAGGTGTCAGGTATTAATTATTGATATGAGAAAGGGAGATAATTAACACTATTTGCCATTGTTATCAGTATTTATCTGATGCTTGTGTAGTCGAAATGTCCATTCTGCACATGTTCTGGTTAAAGATACAATTCGTCCTTGCACTGGGATGTTTGTTGGGATCGATTTTGTCCTGTCATAGGATTAATGACGTCATAATCAGCTTTGCTCTTTAATTACAATTAAAGTTGTCCGAAGCTGGTTTCTCATAAAAAATTATGATCTTTATGATCATTTCCTTCTCTTGAGTTGGTTAATTTCTAAGCGTAACTAGTTTGCTCATACTCCTCGTCCTTTGGCCTTTTTCAGAGACCTGGTTGTGCGTCCTGTGGACGATTTTTGAGGGACAAGTTTGGCCCTCATCTATGTTTTCAGTGTAGCCCCTGTGGTCCCTTGCTTAATTGCGAGATATGTAAGCACTGGTGGGGCGAGCTAATGTCCGAATTCTTGTGCTTGCAGGCGAAGGACAAGTTGGAGGAGGAGAAAAAGAAGCTGAAAAAAGAGGTCGTAAGTAAGAAGGGTAAGAGGAAGGCCTCGTCCGCGGTGGACATGGAGGCCTTCCGGACCGAGATGTTGGGAGAGATGAGGAGGACAATCAAGGATTTGGTTCCAGAGTTGCTTCGTGGCATGCTTCCTGGACCAAATCCTTTATTGACCTCATCATCTGCTTCGGAGCAGGTAATCCCCACCTCTGAATCAACGTTCCTTAGTACGCTTCCGTTGTTTGAAGATTCAGAGGTGGCCCCATTAGAGGGGGTGTTCCACGGCCCTGGCAGCAGGCTTATTGCCGCGCCCAATAGGGACCGTGGACGGTCGTCGCTGGAACCCGCGGGCTGCTCATCAGTCCAGGGGTATCCGCACACCGCGGCTGCCAGTACCTCGTATGGCGCCTTCCCTGGCCAGTCCGGGTTAGCTCTCTTTGCTGACCCGGAGTCTAATCTTTCTGGCCAGGAGGATGATGATTACCTGTTAGGGTCGCCGTATGAAGACGTGGCCATGGAATATGACGAGGCGGCGGAGTCTACTCTCCCAGGGGTAGAATCCACGGTTCAGACTGTGGCCCTGGGCGCTGAAGGCCAGCGGTACCGCATACCTCGGCTTGCCGAGAGTGTAGCTGGTGCTGGCCGGGGCCGTGGTGGGGCGGTATATGCCCCGCGCTCTACCACGGCGCCTGCTCCTGGTCAAACCAGTGAGATTAGCATGCCGGTATTATCAGGCCCGCATGCTCTCCCTGGCTTGCCAGGGATATCAGCGTATCCGCCGTCAAGCTCTGTTGCTTGTGCTCAGGAGGAAGACGAAGGCCCCCGTCTTGTAGAGCGCTCGCAACTAGCCACGGAGGAGGATTGGTCTGACGCTTGCCAGTGGCTGGTGAGTGTTAGACCAGATCTGCCCGTGGAGCAGTCGGCTAGCCAGCGTGAACACAGGCCGTGGTTAGCTGGTAAGCCTACTGCTAACGCTATGCCTTCTCTGCCGCTGGCAGAGCATGTCGTTGACATGTTCGAGGCGGCGGAGACGTCCATTAAGTCGAGTGGACGTCTCGCTAAGGCCCCGCACGAGGTGGCCAGGCGTTGCCGCATCGTGCCCCTGGACTACCAGCGGTACGGTGTGGTACCAAAGCCGAGCGTGGATGACCGCGCGGCTTTGGGTGAGGATGCGCGGCCAGGCTCCCGTTCTGACACGGGAGTCTTGTGCTCGAACGCGTTGCGTTCGGCAAATGCCGCGTTGCGTGATGCGGAAGAGAGTGGGAGGGCTTCGATTGCCGCTCTGTCCCACGTCTCCCAGCTGTTACAAGGGGTAGTAACAGCATCCGCATCGCGCCAGCCAAGTCCGGTCACAGTCCAGCGAGCCATCCAGGATGGTATCAACCTGGCTCTGGACTGTATGACGCGGGTGGTGACCAGGAGTGTCCGGGCAAGGCGCACTTTTGCCTTGGATAATCTGTGCCCGTCCCAGGACCTCTACAATAGGCTACTACGTACGCCTATGACAGGTCCTGGTCTCTTTGGAGGTGAGGGATGTAGACACCTCCAGGAGACGGTTACTCTGGTCAATAACCAGAGGGCGCTGCGTGAACAGTTTGAGGTGCTTCGTCGTGCCAACGTTCGCGCCGCACCCCCTGCGTATCGTCCCCTGCAGGCTCGAGGTGGTAGTGGCCAGGTCAGAGGCCAACCACCATCGCAGCGCCGGCCTCGGCCGCGTGCGATTCGGCCAGCAGCGAGGGGGGCGCAGGCTCCTCAGGCGCAGTCAGCCAGGCAGCCGCCCGCGCACCGTGGTGCGCGCGGTGCTGGTCGTGGCGCGCGAGGATCTGGGCGGGGTAATCGTTCCTGATGGGACGGTTACCGCGGTGAGAACCGCGCCGGTGTTTCTGGCAAAGGAGACAGTGCCGCTCTTGCACTCCTTATGTCCACCTCTATCCCTAGGTGGACCGATGGGAGGCCGATTAGCCGACCACATGCAAGAGTGGGAACGGTTAACTCAGGACCGTTTAGTCTTGCGATGGCTTTCAGTCGGGTATCATCCCGATTGGATGACAGGCCCGCCATCGCGACTGTCTCAAGTGCCGATCTGGACTCCAAATCCGAGAGATCCAGATCAAAGGTTGTGTATCGAGGAGGAAATAAATTCCCTCATACAAAAAGGAGCTATTCAGCCGGCACAGAGGTGTCCGGGCTTCTATTCAACCCTGTTCTTAGTAACAAAGAACACCGGAGGGTGGAGACCAATTCTCAACCTCAAGCCATTGAACAAGTTCATAGAGACGCCCAGTTTCAAGATGGAGACTGTGCGCTCGGTGTTGGCGGGGTTAGAGAGGGGAATGTGGACAGCGTCGATAGATTTGAAGGACGCTTATTTCCACATCCCCATACACAGGAGTTTCCGTCGCTTCCTGAGATTTGCATTCCAGGGCAGACAGTGGGAATTCAGGGTGCTACCCTTCGGAATTTCCACGGCTCCTCGGGTTTTCACCCGTGTGGTTCTTGCGATCACCGCATACCTCCGCAGGAGAAGCATAGCAGTCCACACGTACATAGACGACTGGCTGTTGAAAGCGCACACCCGGGAAAGTTTGTCGGCCAGTCTGGTGATTGTTTTGAAAACTCTCACAGACTTAGGCTGGATGATCAATTTCCCAAAATCAGAGCTGACTCCATCCCAGAAGTTTGTTTACCTGGGGATGTTCTTCGATCTAGAGACAGGATATGTTTATCCTACTCAGGAGAGAGTTCAGAAACTCATCTCATTAATTCAGTCAGTGTGCGACAGTCATCATGTCCTGGCACGGGTTTACTTGAGAATGCTGGGGTTGATGGTTTCATTGGAACCAGTCATTCCTCAGGCCGCCTTACGCAGGCGGCCGATCCAGTTATTTCTCATGACACAATGGACCCAGAGTACAGGTTCGCTGGACTCGAATGTGTCAGTGTTGGCGCCTCTGATTCATCACCTGCAATGGTGGTTGGACACAGAGAATCTCTTGGTGGGGGTTATGCTAACCCCTCCCCACCCTCAGGTGACTGTGTATACAGATGCATCGATGGAGGGCTGGGGAGCTTGCCTGGAAGAGTCCACGATATCAGGGCTTTGGAATCTGGAACAGTCAAAGGAACATATAAATCTACTGGAGCTAAGAGCAGTAGTCCTGGGCCTGGAACATTTCTTACAGAAAGTTCAGGGCAAGATTGTTCTTATTCGTTCAGACAACTCAACAGTTGTGACTTACATAAACCGCCAGGGCGGAACGAAGTCGCCCAGTCTCTGTATGATGACATGGAGACTGCTTTGTTGGTGTCTGGATCACCAGATTACCTTGAAAGCAGTTCATATTCCGGGAAGGTTAAACCTGCTAGCAGACTCATTGAGCCGAAGGATGAGTGTTTTACCCACGGAATGGCAACTAAATCAATGTGTGGCGGATCGTCTGTTCGACCATTGGGGGAAACCCAACATCGATTTGTTCGCAACGAAGAAGAATGCGAAGATGACGACGTACGTCTCTCCGATTCCGGATCCAAGCGCTTTCGCAACAGATGCGTTAGCTATCAGCTGGGGGAGAATGTATGCATACGCATTCCCTCCAGCAATCCTGATTCCAAAAATTCTTCAGAAAATCAGACAAGAGGAATGCCAAGTGCTTCTGATCGCCCCGGATTGGCCAAGCCGATCATGGTATACGGATCTGCTGGACCTTCTGGTCTGCAATCCGGTTCCTCTGCCTCTGATGGACGATATTATCTTCCAGGGCAAGGCCCTTCACAACAATCCGTCAATGTTCAGATTGACTGCGTGGATGTTGTCAAGGAATCTAGAATTAAGGAGGGCTTTTCTGAGCAAGCAGCCAGGTTTATGGCCAAAGCCAGGAGGGGGTCAACCTCCAGAGCATATAATTATAAAATCAATAGATTTGCAGAATGGTGCTCAAAAAGATGTATTGATCCAATGGATGCATCTATTCAGGTAGTAGCTGATTTCCTCTGTCACCTCTATGATGCCTATAGCCTCAAGCCTAACTCTATTGCTGGTTATAAGTCAGCTTTAATGTCTGTTATTCCTTGCTTGGCTAAGAGGGGAAGTGATGAAGTGAATACATTAAATGTATTAATTAAAGGCATGGGCAATCTAAGACCAAGGAATCCACCGGTGATTCCGTCTTGGAGTTTATCGCTAGTGCTTCAAGTACTAGGTGATGAGCCGTTTGAACCACTTAGTTCCATTTCGATGAAACTATTAACACTGAAGACTGTGTTTTTAATTGCTGCGGCCTCGGCTAGGCGTAGGAGTGAGATTCATGCCTTATCAGCCGAGGATGACCGTTTTGTGGTTTCAGGGGAAGGCCTTAAGCTGCTACCTAGGATTAATTTCTTGGCTAAAAATCAGTCGTTGAAATATCCAGGTCAACCTATTATTTTGCCTGCTTTAACTAGATATGATCCTAATTCTAAAGCATGGTGTCCTGTCCGGGCGCTTCGCCTGTACAAACAACGTACGGCGGAGTGGCGCACCGACCAGTCAGCGTTATGGTTGTCATATATTGAACCCCATGGCAGGGCTTCTAAGGACACCATTTCCAGGTGGATTGTAGAATGCATTCAGTTTTGCCATAAATCCGCCACCGGGAAGCAGGTTGACGTGGCCAAGGCTCACAGTGTCCGCGGCGTAGTGACATCCACTGCCCTATTTAATGGGGTCCCTGTGGATGATATTATGTCGGTGGCTCAGTGGCACTGTGAGTCAAGTTTTACAGACCATTATCTCCGTGACACCTCTAATCCTCTCGCCTTGTCGATTTTGAAAAAATAACTAGGCATATATATTTTTGATGGGGTTTCCTCATTGCTTATATATTTCACAATTAATTTATGGAAACAACCACTAATTTGGGACTGCATCGATCTTCACCAATGGGAAGAGGATGTCAGCAGCCATTTCAACAAGGTCAGCCTTGTGTATGTGTTGTCCATTGTTGATTGTCTTGTCACGTTACCCGTTATTTATATGATGATGGTTTTGTGTATTTATGTGGTTCATTGTTGAGAGTATACGAAAATGGAGCTTTTCGTCTCTGTCCTGTAGTACATGGCACTTGTACGTAGAGAGCGTATAGGACATTGAGGTCATTCGACTCTTCCTCCCAGGAAGGAGGGGGGGGGGAGCGCATATGACATTCGGTCATCTCTCATACATCGGGGGTGTTATCCGATGGTTAGTCAAATCCTGACTTTTTTCATACAGTTTCAGAAGTTTAAGTGCCTTAAACGCAGAAAAGCGTATAGGGATGAGCTGGTCTTTTGACCTCGCCTCCCTCCCGCCGAATTCACTGTCGAATTCTGGCAATATCAAAAGTATTAGGGAGGTAAGTATACTCTTGATGTGAAATAAACGAAATCAAGGATTTCTTTTTTCACGAGAGAGTTGATACTTACCTCCCTAGATACGGACCCGGCCTCTCCACCCCACAGAGGCTCGGTCTTCAGGCTCTTTATAGTTGCATGTGTATCAGCCAATAAATTAGTCAGAGGAAGTGCTAGTCTGCGCATGCGCGGTGGTGGGGCTGGCATCCGCCAGACTACGCTCTGACTCCCTGCCCAGTAGGGGCACCTAACTGTTTTAATCTGAGTGTTTATTGAGTGAAAGCCAATATTTAGCAATATCAAAAGTATTAGGGAGGTAAGTATCAACTCTCTCGTGAAAAAAGAAATCCTTGATTTCGTTTAGTATCAGACATCTCAGATATTTCCGTATCATGTTGACTTCTAGCCGAATCTCTTTTATAGCACTCAGGACAAAGTTTTTGACCAGTTTTCAAATTAAGCTGCGATGCATTTTTTTCGTCAACAGCTCTCAATGACTCTGTAAGATATAAAGTAAAAAGACTGGTTTAAAATCAGATAAAATTTACCACTCAATGAAATCACCCTTGATATATTTGAAGTTGTTTGACTACTTTTGAAAATGATTTGAGAATTTTGAAATTGAGTATATCATGCCGCTGGCCTAAGAATGCTAAGTAACAATGATTTCCCAGGCAGATCACATTAGTCTCTAATGGTGATAGGGTTATGGCAATTATCCAAACATTTAGAAACAAAAATGTTAATTTAAAAAATAAACAAGAACGACAATCAGAGATTGCTAAAATCCATGCCCCCATCACCCTTAGGAAGGAAACTTAACACAACAGAATTTTCTTAATTGGTCAATCTGACCTTGACCTTTAACACCAAAATCAAAAGGGTTCTTAGGGACCCGAAGAGTAAGCTTCCATCCAAGTTTGGATAAAGTTGGCCAAATTGATCTTGAGTTATTGCATGGGAACAAAAGCTGACACACGCATGCACGCACACACACACGCACACGCACACGCACACGCACACACACACGCACACAGACACACGCACGCACGCACGCACACACACTGGACACGCTATGCATGGCTTATGGACCATCAGATTGATAAGTAAAAACAGGTAGTCGGATAATAAATGATATAATTTGCAGACCAAACAGCATATTATTTTTTTGCAAACTTACCACTAGGATGACAGGCTAGGTAACCAAGCTAGTCATTTCAGTGGTATTTTTTCAAAAAATATACTCTTTGACAACAAATTTGTTGGTTATAGCAGAATGTATGGGCAAACTATATGAGCGCTCCAAAAACTTACAAGTTTCCATTATAGAAAGGCTTATAAGATACTAAACTTACTTGTAATGCGCCTCTTATGGAAGGTAAATGGGTCAGAGAAATACTTCTGTAAGCTTTCATAGCGAGACAAATATATTTTTTCATGGTGGAGGCAAACTTCATCCTGGTCAGTAAAATAGATTCCGCATCTCCATTGTAGTAATTGTCTATCTTCTTGTTTGAACTCAGACAGAGGAATAAGTCCTGTTTTTCTACAGTATGTTGATTTGTGACAGTCTTCATTCAAGCACATTCCTATTTTACAGAGTGATAAACTAGTTGACGCCATTTTGATGCTTTCACAACAAATAATAATCTCTGAATGGCAGATATCACTGGCTTAACCAAGTTCACTGTCTAAATAAAGAAATTACGCAACACATCCGCTCCCTAAATAGTCATGATGCAATACTGCAAGATATTACACTGTGCACAGGTGCTGGTGCTATATGTGCTGAGAGTCGCAAAATCCAGTATTATTTCTGTAAATGATCACATGCACTTTCATTCACTGTTCAAAGCAACTACAAAATTCATGAACTCAGAATATGAGACAATATATAGCTATGCAAAATATACATGCAATACATATATATTTATAAATTAAACTATTTTATGAGCAGCTGGCTCCTAACCTTTAAATCCTTTATTTATTGAATAAATCTCACCTAAGAGTCAAGATAAACAACTAATGCTTGTTCGGTAACCGTGTCGCGAACCCTGAAAATGGGGTTAAAACATGAAATTATTTAAGGTTGAAGGAATTGAGCCACAAAGTTATAACTTGGAACATATACAGCTAATATATGTATGTTAATCATATTCAAAGCTCCTGATGATAGGTAATTGCCCACATGGGTAAACCATCCCTAATATGAAGGCCAAATTTTTGGATTTTTTGTTCTCATCTGTTATGTGGACACCTGCCACACTTTAATATTGTACCTGATTCACATAAGCTTTCTTCTACAGCAACACCTATATGTACATACTTCAAAACAACTTACATTTAGTGTTTGTGATAAAGAGTCAGGATTTCAGTGAACCAGATAAAAATTGTTTTTGAATGGATAAACGCCCAACTTTAGAGTCCTCCACCTCTGGAACTGGCAGAGATATCCAGTTCCAGACTCCTCATGCATCAATTAGGTGGCACAGCAAATTTCAGCTTAATATCTTAAATATTAAGAAAGTTATCAGCATTTAAAAATCCTTCCAAACCACTCACTGGATTCGTGAGTGCAAAGAAAGTGCCACGCCCCCTAAAATCAATCAACCATAACTTCAAAACTAATTGGAATTTTGCAATGAAACTGCATGCAGGCATCATTTCCATATATGTGCATCTGGGTGAAATTTAATAAAAATCAGAGATGGTCACCTGGGGACCACTAGGTGATTTGGCATGGAATGACCCTATAGTCAGAGCTTCTGACGGAGAGGAGAGGGCGTAGAGGCCGGGATAGTATCAGGGTGGTAAGTATCAACTCTCTCATGAAAAAAGAAATCCGTGATTTCGTTTATTTCACATCAAGAGTATACTTACCACCCTGATACTCTATGATATGGCCAGAATTCGTAAGAGAATTTGGCGGGAGGGAGGCGAAGGTCAGTAGACCGGCTCAATCCTGGAAGAGCAAGCTCTTTTGCTTCTGGAGCACAAAAAACATCTGAAATTGTGTATGTAAGCACAATCAGGAAATGACTTGGACATCCGATAACACGACCGATGTTGAGAGTAATGACCATTTAACATTGGCTCCATCCCCCCACCCCATCTTTTCTCACACTTTCTCCCTTCCTCTCACTCTGTCTCTCTCCCCTACTTCCGTTATTTACATTTCTGCCAAAGCCGCCTAGTGTTAACAAGCCCATCATACTTATTAGCTCACCTCACCTGAAAGGCCATCTTGGAGTTTGGCCAACACGTTTAAAAATGTTCTTTGACACCGCTTGGGGGATTGATGAAAACCTCATGAAATGTGATCTAGGGCAAGAGCTGAAACAAGTTTATTCAAGGGAATTTTATTGGCCAAATGGTTAGGCAGCCATCTTGGATGACCTAGTTTTCATGAAAATGACTTCCAGAACCGCTGGATGGATCGGCCTGAAATTGGGCAGATATGTTTAGGGCTTAAGGGCCATTAAATTTTGTTCAAGGGGTGGTGATGTGTCAGAAAACATTGCCGCTGTGGACCAATCAAACCTAACACTACAATGACTCGAGCTGTTTATCGAGTCAGTCATTCTACTGGTAAGTTTTCAAAATTGTTCCCTTGACTTGCAAATTGTAATTTTGTAACTTTAACCCTTTAATGGTCAAGCTAACCAAAACTGGCATGTGCAGTGTCTTGACAATTTGTAGGTAACGAGAAGATTTTTGAAAATTTACCACTGGAATGATTGGTAACCTGATCATTTTAGTCATACATTTTCAAAAATAGTCTGCTCTTGGCATGTGTATTCACTGAGTGAAAGTTTCAATTTTCTTCACCAATCGTGGGCATTAAACGGTTAATCCTCGAATTTGTTAAAAAAAATTAAAAATTTTGTCATAGAAAATATCCATTTGCAGACTAAGAAGACTATTTTTGAAAATTTACCACTGGAATTACTGGCTCGATTATCGAGCCAGTCATTCAAGTGGTAAATTGTCAAAAATAGTCTTCTTAGTCTGCAATTGGATACATGTATTTCTCAAGACAACTGCAGAAGCAATTTTTGGCTTAACTGAATGTTAAAATGTAAGCGGTTAAGAAAACATGCAGAGATGCAATTTTTGACTGACTACTGTTAAACCATTATTTCTCATGTGTTTTACTCTTACAGCACAACCATTGCCAAGATTTCAGCCGAGAGTATGCAGATATGGAAGTTCCAACGCTACAGTCTAATCGTGGAGTTTGAGGAACGATTAATCTTCCCGGCACCGTTGACCATATTCAGTTACGCGGCCATGATCATGTCGGCGCTTAAGCACTGCTGTACCAGACTACCCGAGATGTGCAAAAATAAAATCTGTACCTGCTGTCGTAAACCTAAACTGGTGAGACAAAGATTAATTAACTGTGACTTCTGCAAGGTGCTAAACTAATTTCAGTGGCCAATAACTCTGGACCTGCTGAATATTTTGAAAACAATTTGACTGAAAATTGTTGGAGGAAAATGTAGTCTGCTGATATTCAGCAGGCAGAGAGTTAAACTAAAAGATATTATCAGTGCTCATTGGACTGAAGAAATGTTCCTGATTTGGAGAAGATTCCAGTTAAAGGCACACATTCACAGCAGACTGTTTGAAAATAAAATTGGTAAAACTGTATACTTTTGGAGGATTAAATTGTGTACCTCCATGTAGTGAAAGAAAAGAAACCTTTGCATATAATGATTTCATTTCATAGAAATTAAGATAATTTTGTTATTGTGAATTTGAAGTCAGGAAACGAGCCCCTAATTCAACTTCACGACTAAAATGAAATTATATTAATTTACTCGGAAAGAAATTATCATATGTTAAGATTAATTTCATTTCATTACATTGAGGTACACAATTTAAAGGATGACTAACCGAACCTCTCGATAGCTATTCAGGTGATCTAATGGGCCACTCATAAACTATGCAGGTCGCTTTAAGCTTTTTATCATGCCACTAAAGAAAGATATTCAGGCTTTAGTAGCTAAATGTTAGTACATTTCTACACTATGATGGCTGTCATGATTTACTTTTCAACCAATCAGAAAAATCCTAATGTGTCTGCCTCGGTATATATGCTCAGTCATAGAGGTAAATCTATAGCTTGACAATGTGGTGTAGTTGAGGAGGCAGTGGCTCGGGCAGTAACGAGCATAGCTGTGAAACCGGCAACCCCCGGGATCGTGTCTCTGTTCGGCCAACTGATGATCGCTGGAAAGATAGACAATCTCTTTCACTCCTTACTGCCTCTCTCCACTCAGGAGTATAAATTGGTACCAGTGTAAAATCTGGGGAAGCTACCAATAATAAACTGAAATAAAACCAGCCTAGAATGGTGTGAATGCGACTTGAAATCCGGGACTCGATAGACGCCAATCAAACCAATAACTTCTTTCCATCTATGGCTTGACAATGTGGTGTAAAAGCAACCATAGAGGTAAGCTGATGGATACTTTGAGACTAATTTGACTGGAGTTTGTTGTTGCGTTATGCAGCAACAACTTCCAGTCAAATTAGTTCCAAAATATTCAACAAGATGAGTATTATATAATAAAGAACGTAATGATTTCGCACTTACATGACATAACACAATATTGCTTGAAGAGACAAAATGGCGACGATCACTGTTCAACATTTACTCGATATTACAAAGCAGATAATTGTGATACAGATAAGGGAATGTGACAGGATATGAATGATATGGAATCTATAGACCATAAGGTATCAGTACAATACAATTTTTGATATGAGATTAGCATCCCTTTAAGTTTTTTTCTCCTCCAAGTATCCTACTAATCCCCTTAACAGATGTTGATGTCCTAACGGAGAATACTATCATTATCCATTCTATGAAGAGAAGCAGTTGGCTTATATAGACTGGGTTACAGAAATTTCATTGGAATATCTTACATTTTTAACTTTACGAAGTTAAACAAGCTATTGTTATACCCTGCATGTCGTCTGACAGCCGTGGCGTCATCGTCCAATTTGCATTTAGCTCAATATTTCTGTTTATATCTCATCTTTGGTTAATGATGCTCGACCAAAACTTGAACACATGCTTCCTTATAATGACACATCATTACACAATGACCTTAGGGTCAGAAGGTCAAAGGTCAAGGTCGCTGTAACATTTGTAAAACCCTTGGTTTTTTCAACATTAACATTTTCCTTTTGACTCAACATAGCAGTTCTTATCTCAACTTTGGTTAATCATGCTGGACCCAAACATGGATGCATGCTTCCGGATAATGAGAGGGTATCACATAATGACCTTGGGGTCTAATGTCTGGGTCACTGTGACATTGGTAAAAACTGCTTTTTCAATATTAACATTTTGCATTTAGCTCAACTTAGCGGTTTATGTCCTGTCTTTGGTTCAGCATACTGGACACAACCTTAGACAGATACTTCCGTATAATTGGAGGGAATCATACAATGATGTTGGAGTCAAAAGGGCAAAGGTCAAGGTTATTATGACATTGGTAAAACACTAGGAAGTTTCAACATTAGCATTTTGTGTTTGGCGTAAGTTAGCAGTTCATATCTCATGTTTGCTTAACCTTCCTGGACCCAAACTTGTACACATACTTTCTTATAAGGAGAGGGCGTGACACAATAACCTTTGGACTAAAAGTTCAAATGTCAATAATATTGTGATATTGGTAAATGCCTGTTATTTTCAGCATTCAAATTTTCCATTAAGCTCAACTTAGTAATTGATATCTCAGGTTTGGTTAATTATACTGGGCCCAAACTTAAAAACATGCTTCCTTATAATGAGAAGAGCATAACACAATACCCTTTGGAGTCAAAATGTCAAAGGGCATTGTGGTCTTGGGGGAAAAATCTTTTTTTCAACCGTAGTTTTATTAATTGGACAAATGCTTCTTTATTATGAGTGGGAAATAATTTTTTTACCATGTCATAGATTATAAAATGGTAGAAAATTTAAGTGTTAGAGTGACGACAGAAACAACTAGATTCTTTAGAGAACTCTTTTGCTGTGTTCAGGACAGAATGAGGTTCAAGAGCAAGATACAGTCTATTATCAATCCCAGGGGGAGTAGTGATTACAATTACTGGCAGAGTTTGATGCAAAGATATATGGCAAAGGAGAAGCAAGCACAAGCAGAAATTGATAGACCCAAGACACAGAGCGATTGGTATGGCACATAAATGGATTCAGTGGAGTGATCCGGTTGAATTTGCCGCTTAACCCTTTAACCGATGAATTCCCCATATATTATTTTCAGGGCGATAATACAAGAAAACTTTAAAATTTTGAAGTTAATTTGACTGGAAGTCATTGCTGCCTTAGGCAGCAATGGCTTCCAGTCAAATTAATTTCAAAATAGTCAATAGATTAAGTTTTATATCGTAAAGAATATCCTTCTTCAGGGATTTGTCGGTGAAAGGGTAAAATATCTGACATTATAATCAAAATATGTCACTTGTTAGCTGACGCTAAAGCCATATGACGTGGGTCCATCACAAAAGCAACGAACATGTGACAGTAAGTATTTGAATTGTATGTCTGTCGTAGATTTACAATCTAACCATTTAACACTCCATTTTGTTCAAGAAAATTTCAATTTTCTCATAGAAAATGTCAATTTGCAGACCAAAAGAAGACTATTTTTGAAAATTTACCACTGGAATGACTGACTCGGTTATCGAGCCAGTCATACCGGTGGTAAATTGTCAAAAATCGTCTTCGTTTGGTCTGCAAATGGACATTTCTCATGACTAATGCAGAAGCCGTGTTTGGCTGTTGTGTGTTAATATTTCCCTTGAAACTGGGATTTCAGGGTTCAAAGCTGTAAAATCGATTCGAGCAAGCACACAAAGCTTAAATGGAGGAATCCATGTTATCTATGCCCCGCCCATCTCTAGCTAAGCGCTACCTACGCTTTGCATGTGTTGGAATCAATCTATCCCCCAATCTCAATTTCCAGAAAACTATATGGGTAAGCTGTTGAATATTTTGAAACTAATTTGACTGGACGCTATAGGCAGGAACAGCCCAGTCAAACTAGTTTCAAAATTTTCAACAGAATGTTTATTTAATGGTAAAGATATCCAATTAGTACAACTTGAGGGACTATTTTAGTGTTTATAACAGACAATATCACGTCATTCATGATGTAATTGATTATGATTGATGTCAGCCTACATGTGACATAGTTGATTATGATGTCATAAGGTTGACTGAGAAACTGGATTTCTCCAATGGATCCCTCTATTTTATTATTGAAGTAAAATAGTATAAATTGACTTTTAACATCTCAGCTATTTCAACATAGTTAGTTGCTAATCTGGATGCTCTCTGCGAACACCAGCTTCTGGTCAAAGTATTGCAGAGACTACCTGCCTGGTCGCATTGGATTTGAGGTCTTCGAGCAAGGAAGGGTTATTCCACTGGTGAATTTGAAAACTAAAAAGCTTTTCCTGCTAATAGACATTTGTAAAGACCACTGCAGAGGATATTTTTGGTCGGCATTACCGTGAAAGTTGTTAATTAATTCTGTATTATATAACATATGACCATGTATCAACCTTTTAAATAAATAATTATTTGTGTAAATTAACCCTTTAACACCAGGCAGACCCATTATCAGCAGTGTTGGCTTCCCTACAGAACTGATCAGCAGTTTTGTAGGTGAGCATATTAAAGTCCACAGCACCAAGATAAGATCATATGTCAAGGACACCACAGATTTCATCAACAAATTTGAAGCCCATGTGCCAACCGGAGAGCATGCTCTCTATTGGTAACAATGGATGTAGGCCTCCGAGCAGTAGCCAAGTTCTGCCACAGATATGGCCTGCCGGGCATACTCACCATCAGAGGTCTCTTAAACCTCCTCAAATTGCACCGCAAATGCAACAACTTCGAGTTCAATGGTGAGCACTTCCTCCAGGTCAGCGGCACCACCATGGGCAGCAAACCGGCCTGCTCCTTTGCATGCATTTTCATGGTGGATCTGGAAATGAAACTTCTAGTTACCGCACATCTAAACCCATCCCTCAATGTCAGATACATAGACGACATCTTTATGATCTGGGACCATGGCAAAACTACTCTAGACGCGTTCGTGACACATATCAACTCCTCCCATGACACCATCAAATTCACCATGGAATGTTCTAACAAGCAAGTCTCGTTCCTAGATACATTGGTGATCCAGACGGAGCACAGAAACATCATCTTTGACCTCTACACCAAATCTACTGACACACATTGGTATTTACACTATGAGTCAGCGCATCCCTCCTCTTGCAAGGGCGCTAGCCCATTTGGCCAATTTCTGTGAGTCAGAAGGATCTGCATCCGCTTACAGAACTATGACAGCAATAGTCTCCTCCTGCAACGTCGCTATGAGAACAGAGGGTACCCCAGTAACATCCTCAATTCAGCCAGGGCTAGGGAAAGGCTCCAAGACAGGCAGTCTTTACTGCAACCCACTGCCAAACGTAGGACAACACTACAAAGACCAATCTTTGTATGCGAGTTCACCCGCATGGGCAGTTTCCTCAAAATGACCATCAATAAATATTGGTCTATTTTAGAAGTAGTGCCCGATGCAGAACAGACTTTCCTAAAAAAACACTAAGACACCATAGTCAGAGCAAAAACTACCAGCCCCTGCGACGCAACCAAGGGATGGACACAGAAACCCCTTCAATGCCTGTCCCTCCAGGAATTGCAACATTTGCAGTAATATGGACAAAACACGGTTTTTCACCAGCACGCACACCAACCAAAATCATCGGTAATTGTCAAACCACATGCAGCAAATGCAATAAGCAATATGTAGGAGAAACACTATGTCTGTTCAAAATACGCATCCAGGAACAGCTATGCTCTATTACCAACCTCTATAAAAGCGAGATACGACACACCAGTATCCAGGCATTTCAACAAAACGGGGCACCACTCCAGAAATGATATGCGTTTCAGAATAATCCAAGTCCTCAAGTCAGACCCAGAGGACAGCAACTCCACAGTTTGCAGAAAACAAAAAGAAAGTTACTGGATCCATCAGCTGAGCTCCATACAATGGAACCGATAGGCATAAACCAATCCTACTAGAAACGGTCCCTGCTTCCCTGGCATCTGGTCAACCATATGCTAGTACGTCGTTATTACCCTTTAACGCTCATATCAGCCAAAAATGGCATCTGCAGTGGTCTTGAGAAAATGTCCATTTACTAACCGAACGAATCATTCCAGTGATAAATTTTCAAAAACAATCATCTCTTGGTCTGCAAATGGACATTTTCTATGAGAAGATAGAAATTTTCTTGAACAAGTTTAATGATTAAAGGGTTAATAAGCCTACCCAGAATGCAGCACATTTATCCACTTATTCATGATTTGTGTATGCTTTCTGTCACTCAGGATGAGCAGTCTCATGCAGGATATGACTCGGAACCAGAAAACCAGCAAGAAACTGAATGACCGCCTTGTTCAGGTGGAGCGAGGACTGTTGACCTGTCAATCATTGCTGGAGGGAATGAAGCATGCCATAGAGAGACTGGGTATGCTGTGTTCAGATAGAGATTTACGCCTTCAACCCTCAAATTCTGTTCAAGATTAAATGAAAATTTTCCTATAAAAACGTTACTTTGCACACCTGGAGAAGATCATTGTTGAAAATTTACCACTGAAATGTTGAGCCAGTCATTTCAGAGGTAAATTTTCAAAAATAATCTACAGCTCTGCAAATAGACATTCGTTTTGCTTCTACAGAAGTCGTTTTCATCCTACTTGATTATTAAAAGATTGATCATTTAATGGTAAAAATCTCGTTTCTCAAGACCCTACCGACAACGTTTTTGGCCAGCTTGACAATGGACTTCGTATGACATCAAAAATCAACTACATCATGTGTAGGATGCAGTCATAATCAATGACGTCATGAATGACGTAGCTAAGTGATCACGAACGCTTAATTGATGACGGACTAAGCATTGTATGAATTGTATGTCTACTATTTAATAAACATTCTGTTAAATATTTTGAAACTGGGCGGTGCGCTGATGGGCGCAATAGCAACCAGTCAAATTAGTTTCAAAATATTCAACAGCTTGCCTGTATAGTTTTCTGGGAATTGATAGTCAAGGAGTTCAGGGATCGATCCCAACATGGGCGAAGTCTGGGTGGAGCTTAGCTACAGATGGGGGTGGGGGTGGGTGCATAGCTAAAAGTTGATTCCTTCATTAAATGGTTAAAGTTGTTAGTATTGATTGACACATGTCAGGTCTCCCCAGTCCCCACTTTCCATGACCTTGACCATTGACCTTTTACCCCCAAAATTAAAAGGATTTTTGTGGCCACAAGTGGCTAGCCTCGGCCAAGTCTGTTGAAGACCATGCCACTAGATCACACAGACAGATGCAGACAGACAGGGGTCAAGTTCGACTCGCTGACTATAGTCAGTTTTCTGGTTTACTGAACATGTGCAGTTGCTTTTCACATCAAGAGTATACTTACCTCCCTAATACTTTTGATATTGCTAAATATCGGCTTTCACTCAATAAAACACTCAGATTAAAAACAGTTAGGTGCCCCTACTGGGCAGGGAGTCAGAGGTAGTCCGGCGGATGCTCGCCCCACCACCGCGCATGCGCCGACTACTACTTCCTCTTTGCTCATTTATTGGCAAAGGGTTACATGCGGTTTTGTGTTCTCTATACTTTTCTGCGCGTTACCTTGTTTTTTACTCACATTTGACGATTCTTGTACGGTGGAAGCATGTCGGAAAGGGAGGATTCGCGTTTAGAAGGAGCGGGATCTCTTTATCAGGTGAATTCTTTGATATGCTAGCGTGTTTTGTCCCGGTTTAATGTATTTCCGGGACTCGCGCTTACCGTGATTAGCGCCTGATTATGTTGGTTTTTTACAACATGGTGCTTCATATGTCTCATTTCTCTTTGTGTTTTGTCCACAGGTATCGCATAGACGCTTTGATGGACTTCTCGGCACAAGAGGATATGTTTTCTCTCCACCACGGTTCCATTTCCTACTAATACTGTTAGGTTATCTAACCAAAAAATCTATGTTCAGTGAGTTGGAGGCCTGTTATAAAGGTCTTCTCACTTTGCCCTCTTGCTCCAATTCCTTCCCCTTAGGTGGAGAGAATGTAGAGGCGTACTATGGTGGAGTTCTCCGGTTCATCACGTTGGATGGTTTGTCTATACAAGGGTCAGGTATCTAATTATTGATAAACAAAAGGGGAGATAATTTCCTTTTTTGCCAATGCTAGAATTGGAAGGAGTTATCTCTGTATATCTGATTGTTGTGTACTCGAAATGCCAATTCAACGGAAATGTTCCGGTTACTTATACAATTCGTTCTTGCACTTGGTGCTTGTTGCGGATCGATTAATTTGGTCACGAGAGTGATGACGTCATAATCGGCCTTGGCCTTTTATTAACAATTAACGTTTTGTCCATGGCTGGTTCTTCTTGATTTCCGATCTTGATGATCCTGTCCCTCTCTTTTTAGTTGGTTTTGAGTTCGCTAACCTTAACTATCTTGCTCATTGTCCCTGTCCTTTGTCCTGTTTCAGAGACCTGGTTGCCCGTCCTGCGGGAGGTTTCTTAAAAGCCGCTTCGTTCCGCACTTGTGCTTCAGCTGCAGTCCCTGTGGACCGTTGCTGAAGTGCGACGTATGTAAGCAGTGGGGGGGCGAATTAATGTCTGATTTTCTCGCATTGCAGGCAAGGGAGAAGGTGATGGAGGAAGAGAGGAAGAAGAAGGAGAAAGTTTGTAAGAAGGGTAAGAAGAAGGCCTCATCCGCGGTGGATATGGAGGCCTTCAGGTCCGAAATGTTGCAAGAGATGCAGAGGACAATAAAGGATCTGGTCCCAGAGTTGCTTCGTGGCATGCTCCCTGGGCCAGCTCCTTTGTTGTCCTCGGCATCTGCTTACGAGCAGGTGATCCCCGCCTCTGAATCCGGTCTCTTTAGGTCCGGTCCGGTTGTGGATTCAGAGGTGGCCCCTTTGTTGGGGGCAGTCCAAGGCCCTGGCAGCAGGCATGGCGCCGCGCCGAGGGGCCGTGGACAACGGTTGTTGCTGGGACCCGCGGTCTGCTCATCAGACCCCGGGTATCCGCGCGCCGAAGGTGTCAAAGCCTCCTATGGCACCTTTCCTGGCCAGTCCGGGTTAGCTCTCTTTGCTGACCCGGAGTCTAATCTTTCTGGCCAGGAAGAAGAGGATCTCCTGCTGGGGTCGCCTTCTGAGGACGTGGCCATGGAATACGACGTCTGTGCACCCCTCGCGGGGAATGCAGGCGACGTGTTCCATGGTTCTACTCACGCAGGAGTAGATTTCACGGTCCAGAGGGTGTCCCCGGGCGGTGCTGTTGACCACGGATACCGCATACCTCGGCTTGCCGATGGTATTGCTGGTGCTGGTCAGACCCGTGGTAGAGCGGTGTTTACCCCACGCTCTGCCACGGCGCCTGCTCCTGGTCAAGCCGCGGAATTTAGCATGCCTGCTCTCTCGGGCCAGCATGCTTTTCCAGGCTTGCCAGGGGTATCAGCTTACCCGCCGTCGACATCAACTGCGAGTGCTCTGGAGGAAGACGAAGGCCCTCGTCTAGTAGAGCGCTCGCAGTTAGCCACGGAGGAGGATTGGTCGGACGCTTGCCAGTGGCTGGTAAGTGTTCGGCCCGATCTACCCGTGGAGCTGCCGGCTAGCCAGCGTGACCATAGGCCGTGGTTAGCTGGTAGGCCGGCGGCTACCGCTATGCCATCTCTGCCGCTTGCTGAGCATGTCGTGGACATGTTCGAGGCGGCAGAGGCGTCCATTAAGGTGAATGGACGTCTCGCGAAGGCCCCTCGCGAGGTGGCGAAGCGGTGCCGCATCGTGCCCCTGGATTACCAGCGGTACGGTGTGGTGCCGAAGCCAAGCGTTGATGATCGCGCGGCTTTGGGCGAAGATGCGCGGCCGGGCTCCCGTTCTGACACGGGAGTCTTGTGCTCGAACGCGTTGCGTTCGGCGAATGCCGCGCTGCGGGATGCGGAGGAGAGTGGGAGGGCGTCGATTGCCGCTCTGTCCCACGTCTCCCAGCTGCTACAGGGGGTGGTAGCGGCTTCCGCATCACGCCAACCAAGCCCGGTAACAGTCCAGAGAGCCATTCAGGATGGTATCAACCTGGCTTTGGACTGTTTGACGCGGGCGGTAACCAGAAGTGTCCGGGCGAGGCGCACGTTTGCGCTTGACAATCTGTGCCCGTCCCAGGACCTGTATAATAGGCTGCTGCGGACGCCTATGACAGGTCCTGGTCTCTTTGGAGGTGAGGGATGCAGGCACCTCCAGGAGACGGTCACTCTGGTTAATAACCAGAGGGCGCTGCGGGAACAATTTGAGGTGCTCCGGCGGGAGCGTGTTCGCGCGGCACCCCCTGCGTATCGTCCTCTGCAGGCTCGAGGTGGTGCTGGCCAGGTCAGAGGCCAGCCACCGTCGCAACGTAGGCCTAGGCCACGGGCGATTCGGCCAGCAGCGAGGGGGGCGCAGGCTCCCCAGCCGCACCCAGCCAGACAGCCGCCCGCGCACCGTGGTGCGCGCGGCGCTGGGCGGGGCGCGCGGGGATCTGGTCGCGGTAATCGGGCCTGATGGCCTGGTTACCGCGGGGGGAACCACTCCGGTGTTTCAGGCCGAGAGAACAGTGCCACTCTGGCCCTCCTTATGTCCACCTCTATCCCTAGGTGGACCGGTGGGCGGCCGTTTGGCCGCCCACTTGCCAGAGTGGAAGCGGTTGACTCAGGACCGTTTAGTCTTGCGATGGCTTTCGGTCGGGTATCGTCCCGACTGGGTGACAGGCCCGCCATCGCGACTGTCTCTCGCGCCGATCTGGACTCCCATTCCACGGGATCCGGATCAGAGGTTGTGTATAGAGGAGGAAATAAATTCCCTCATACTAAAAGAAGCCATTCAGCCGGCACAGAGGTGCCCGGGCTTCTATTCAACCCTGTTCTTGGTAACAAAAAACACCGGAGGGTGGAGGCCGATTCTCAACCTCAAGCCGTTGAACAAGTTCATCGAGACACCCAGTTTCAAGATGGAGACTGTGCGCTCGGTGTTGGCGGGGTTAGAGCGAGGAATGTGGACAGCGTCGATAGATTTGAAGGATGCTTATTTCCACATTCCCATAGAGAGGAGTTTCCGTCGCTTCCTGAGATTTGCATTTCCGGGCCGGCGGTGGGAATTCAGGGTGTTACCCTTCGGGATTTCCACGGCTCCTCGGGTCTTCACCCGTGTGGTTCTCGCGATCACTGCATACCTCCGCAGGAGAAGCATAGCAGTCCACACGTACATAGACGACTGGCTGTTGAAAGCACACACCCGGGAATCGTTGTCAGCCAATCTGGAGATTGTTTTGAAAACTCTCTCGGACTTGGGCTGGGTGATCAATTTCCCGAAATCAGAGCTAACTCCATCCCAGAAGTTTGTTTACCTGGGCATGTTCTTCGATCTGGAGACGGGGTATGTGTACCCCACTCAGGAGAGGGTTCAAGTACTCATCTCGGTAATTCAGTCGGTGTGCGACAGTCGTCATGTCCTGGCACGGGTTTACTTGAGAATGCTGGGCTTGATGGTTTCTTTGGAACCAGTCATTCCGCAGGCCGCCTTGCGCAGGCGCCCGATCCAGTTGTTTCTCATGACACAGTGGACCCAGAGTTCAGGTTCGCTGGACTCGAACGTGTCGGTGTTGGCGCCTCTGATTCACCACCTGCAATGGTGGTTGAATACAGAGAATCTCTTGCCGGGGGTTTTGCTAACCCCTCCCCACCCTCAGGTGACTGTGTATACAGATGCATCGATGGAGGGGTGGGGAGCTTGTCTGGAAGAGTCCACAGTATCAGGGCTTTGGGATCTGGATCAGTCCAAGGAACATATCAATCTACTAGAGCTAAGAGCAGTAGTCCTGGGCCTGGAACATTTCTTAAGGAATGTTCAGGGCAAGATTGTTCTCATTCGTTCAGACAACTCGACAGTAGTGACTTACATAAACCGCCAGGGCGGAACGAAGTCGCCCAGTCTCTGTATGATGACATGGAAACTGCTTTGTTGGTGCCTGGATCATGGGATCACCTTGAAAGCAGTTCATATTCCGGGGAGGTTAAATCTGCTAGCAGACTCATTGAGCCGAAGGAATGCGAAGATGACGACGTACGTCTCTCCGATTCCAGACCCAAGCGCTTTCGCAACAGATGCGTTAGCTATCAGCTGGGAGGGAATGTATGCATACGCATTCCCCCCAGCAATCCTGATTCCAAAGGTGCTTCAGAAAATCAGGCAGCAGGAGTGCCAAGTGCTTCTGATCGCCCCGGATTGGCCAAGCCGATCGTGGTATACGGATCTGCTGGACCTTCTGGTCTGCAATCCGGTTCCGCTGCCTCTGATGGACAACCTTATCTTCCAGGGCAAGGCCCTTCACGACAATCCGTCAATGTTCCGATTGACTGCATGGATGTTGTCAAGGAATCTAGAATTAAGGAGGGTTTTTCTGAGCAAGCGGCCATGTTTATGGCCAAAGCCAGGAGGGGGTCAACCTCCAGAGCATATAATTATAAAATCAACAGATTTGCAGAGTGGTGCTCAAAAAGATGTATTGATCCAATGGAATCATCTATTCAGGTAGTGGCTGATTTCCTCTGTCACCTATATGATGCCTATAGCCTCAAGCCTAACTCTATTGCTGGTTATAAGTCAGCTTTAATGACTGTTATTCCTTGCTTGGCTAATAGGGGGAGTGATGAAGTAAGTACATTAAATGTATTAATTAAAGGCATGGGCAATCTAAGACCAAGGAATCCTCCACTGATTCCGTCTTGGAGTTTATCACTGGTGCTCCAGGTACTAGGTGATAAGCCTTTTGAACCACTTAGTTCCATTTCTATGAAAATGTTAACTCTTAAAACTGTATTTTTAATTGCTGCGGCCTCGGCGAGGCGTAGGAGTGAAATTCACGCCTTATCAGCCGAGGTTGACCGTTTTGTGGTTACAGGGGAAGGCCTTAAGCTTCTACCTAGGATTAATTTCTTGTCTAAAAATCAGTCATTGAAATATCCAGGTCAGCCTATTTTTTTGCCATCTTTAACTAGATATGATCCTAATTCTAAAGTATGGTGCCCCGTACGGGCGCTGCTCCGGTACAAACAGCGTACTTCGGAGTGGCGTACCGACCAGTCAGCGTTATGGTTGTCATATATTGAACCCCATGGTAGGGCGTCTAAGGACACCATTTCTAGGTGGATTGTGGAATGTATTCAATTTTGTCACAAATCCGCCACCGGGCGACAGGTTGACGTGGCCAAGGCTCACAGTGTCCGCGGTGTCGTGGCATCCACTGCCCTGTTTAGTGGGGTCCCTGTGGATGATATTATGTCAGTGGCTCAGTGGCACTGTGAGTCAAGTTTTACAGACCATTACCTCCGTGACACCTCTAACCCTCTCGCCTTGTCGATTTTGAAACAATAACCGCTTTATGTTTGTGAAGAGTGCTTCCGCATTGCTTATATACTTCGCCATTCAGCGACGGTGACAACCACTTGTCGGGACTGTATTTTCCTTCTCTACTGGATTCATGATGACAGCTTCCTAGTACAACAAGGTCAGTCTTGTTCATGTGTTGTTCATTGTTTTGTATTGTCACGTTACCCAGTGTTATTAATATGGTGATGGTTTATGTGGGTTGTGGTTCTTTAGAGAGAGTATACGAAAATGGAGCCTTTTCGTCTCTGTCCTATAGTACTTAGCACTAGTACGAAGAGAGCGTGTAGGACATTGAGGTCATTTAATCTTCCTCCCAAGGGTGGGGGGGGAGCGCATATGACAAATCGGTCATCTCTCAGGCATCGGTTGTGTTATCCGATGGTTTATCAAATCCTGACTGTGTTTTCACACAGTTTCAGACGTCATAAGTGCCTTAAACGCTTGAAAGCGTAGAGGGAAGAGCTGGTCTTTTGACCTCGCCTCCCTCCCGCCAGATTCACTTTCGAATTCTGGCAATATCAAAAGTATTAGGGAGGTAAGTATACTCTTGATGTGAAATAAACGAAATCTAGGATTTCTTTTTTCACGAGAGAGTTGATACTTACCTCCCTAGATACTGACCCGGCCTCTCCGCCCCACAGAGGCTCGGTCTTCAGGCTCTTGGTAGTTGCATGTGTTAGCCAATAAATGAGCCAGAGGAAGTAGTAGTCGGCGCATGCGCGGTGGTGGGGCGAGCATCCGCCGGACTACCTCTGACTCCCTGCCCAGTAGGGGCACCTAACTGTTTTTAATCTGAGTGTTTTATTGAGTGAAAGCCGATATTTAGCAATATCAAAAGTATTAGGGAGGTAAGTATCAACTCTCTCGTGAAAAAAGAAATCCTAGATTTCGTTTAATGCCCAGCCAGACACTAAATAGTTAATTATAATTCATTGGTTCCCGATTCCCCCATTGAATTACTATTGCATAAAAGTTGGCGCCGGGTACCAGTCTCCATTAACCCTTTCTGTCGTCTGTTTTGATGGCCTACGAAAATTGGTTATTTTTGTCCGCAAAGACGTCAAAAAGCGTCCATATGACATAAAGTGGGAAGGAATAGGGGTTTGGGAACATTGACATACAATTCAAAAGCAAACTTTCATCAAACATAAGTTATTTAGTGAAATAGTTGCACTTGTATGCATTCAATCGTGGCAAGCGATCGGTGTCTGCCATTGTGAAATTTACGCAAATATCGCACTAACCATCTGAACCGCGCTCGGGTGCTCAGTCGACTATAGTTGACTAGTTAGTTAACTATTTGAAGTTCGACTGGGAATCTAGTTAGCTATAGCTAACTATGGTTAGGAGTCAAACTTGACCAGTTGTGATTACATAATAATGAGTGTTTGTTTTTTCATAATCTTTCCATATTTTATCAGACCCTCGTGCTCAAGGTTTGTCGAGTCCCACTAAGGATCTATTGCACGTATTTGCTCGCCATCCCATGTATCCTGAGACTGATGTGCGCCGATTCTCTGTGCTTGACAAATTTGTACCTTGGGAGGTAGGTTGAATGTGACTATGTAATGGAGAAGAAAAGATGTTGCTAATTGGATAATTGTTTGTTTGTTATCAATTAACACTTTAACTCTTACCACTCTGATTTTAAAATTTAAAATTAAAAATTAGATTATTCATATGAGAATATGTAAATTTGGTCAAGAAAATCAAAATATGTACTTATTGAATGTCCAGTTGCAGGCCTAGAGAAGACAATTTTTTGAAAATTTACTACTGGAATGCCTGGCTTGATCAGTTTTATAACACTATTATCAGATACTTTTTGATGTTTGGATCGTAAGTCTTTTCAGAACAATACAATACCCGCTATCGTAATAATGTATACTTATATATGCATGTGTTGAAGAATGGACCTTTCCATTTTTAGCCATGCCCCGCCCATCACTAGCTAAGCTCCACCCACACCTCGCCGTGTTGGGATTGATCGATCCCTAAATGCCCTAGCTATCAAATTCCTGAAAACTATATAGGGAAGCTGTTGAATATTTTGTAACTAATTTGACTGGGTGCTGTTGCTGCCTATGGCAGCAACAGCGCCCAATCAAATCCAATATTCAACAGAATATTTATTAAATAGTAAAAGCAAACAATTTGTGCAACAATGCATAGACCGTCTTCAAATATGCGTTCGTGACGCACTTATCGGGGTCATTCATTATGATGTCATTCTACACATCACGCAGTTCATTATGATGTCATATGATGGGTGGGTACTCTGAAAAGGTGAATAGCTATTGACTACATACCTTGTCTGTATAGCTGCGGTATTTCCTCAAATCGCTCTTCAGCCTTTTAATGCGCGCATGCATGCGTGTGTTCTGTTCCTCCTAGATAAAAATCAACTATCATTTTATAGATTATTTTTATATTATAATTTGTATATGCTCATCTCCAAATAAAATCTTTCATTTTATTACATATAAACCATATCTTTCCATAGAAGTATAACGAAGGTGGTAAGACTCTGGAAATCAATTTTAAATCATGATAGTCACATGGCCTAACTTAGGACTGAGTTTCAGTAATATTTATCCATAGTTATTGTATTGATGACTGTCCACATAAACTCTGACCTCTCAAATGCATGTATTGTCTTCAGGTGGCCTATGATGCGTATGATCCAGCATCTTATACAAAGTCAATCAGTGAATTCTCACCTGAATTGCAGAAGTTTGTCGACCCAGATATGTAAGTGTACCTAATTTGGTATATTTATCACAAAAATTCTACCCTTTAATGGCTAGATTTCCGTAATAAAATGAAAATATTTGCTTATTGTAAGTCCATTTGCAGAACAAGAAGCGATTACTTTTGAAAATTTACCATTGGAATGACTGGCTCGATAACAGAGCCAGTCATTCCAGTGGTAAATTTTCAAAAATAATGTCTTGGTCAGCAAATGGATATGAGAAAATATAATAAACCTTCACCCCCCCCCCTCCTTTTGTACTCGTCATCATTTGACCTTGTTTTTATTGTTCTTTAAATTTTTTATATCCAATTCTAGGCTTTTAAAACTGGCTACGGATGAGGATCAGGAGCCGAGTCCGGAAGAGTTGCTTTTGCGTACGTTCCACCCCATGTGGAATGCAGTATGTCAGGTTATAGGTGACAAAGTGTTCGAGGTGGACAGAACATCGTGGGTGACGTTTGCCGGAGATATGCATCGCTACAGAGTTGCAGCATCAGGTGTACCACAGTAAGTTAATGGGTCCTCGTACACTCAGAATTAGATGAATGTTAATCAATGGATAGTTACTTTATTAACCCTCCAATTTGTTCAAGAAAATTTTGATTTTCTCATAGAAAATTGGCCGTTTGCAGACAAAGGGAAGACTTTTTGAAAATTTACCACGAATGGCTGGCTCGGTTATCGAGCCAGTCATACCAGTGGTAAATTTTGAAAAATAGTCTTCTCTTGGTATGCAAATTGACATTTCTCAATACCACTGCAGAAGCTGTTTTAGGCTGATATAAGTGTTAACCTTTTAACCCTCCAATTTGTTCAAGAAAATTTCGATTTTCTTATAGAAAATGAAGAGAAGACTATTTTTTAAAATTTACCAATAACTGAGCCAGTCATTCCAGTGGTAAAATTGTTAAATAGTCTTCTCTTGGTCTGCAAATGGATATTTCTCAAGACGACTACAGAAGCCGTTTTTGGCTGATATGAGTGTTAAAGGGTTAAAGGGTTATATACATGTAATCTCAATAAAATGTCGGCCACTATGTCATACCATACCATACCATACCATACCATACCATACCATACCATACCATACCATACCATACCATACCATACCATACCATACCAATTCTTATCTCATGAAACTACCACATATGCAGCAAAAGAAAAGGTCTTGACACACACACAGGGTGTGGTCCTTCTATTTTATTTTTTTAACAAATCTTGACCATTGAAGGGCATCTGCTGCTATTGTTGTTGTTGCGTTCTCAAGGGCATCTCCTAAAACTAATTCTCTGCAATGCAGTAAATACGGTGATTATGTTGAGTTTAATTTAGAGGTTATGGCAGCAACATGTCAAATTAGTTTCAAAATATTCAATAGCCTACCTGCCTTAAAATAGGATGTCGGTGGCTGCTCCACTGGCATCACAGTCACCAGCATCAGCATTTGTAGCAAACAAACATAAAGCGGATAGGTTATATTCTTAATGAACTTTTAATTTACTGATAAGATTTCGTAAGATTTGATATGGAATTGACCTTTCCAGAACATTCATCCATCATCAGAGCTCGTATGATGTCATAATCAGCTCAGCGCTTGTATGATGACATCATACTCATTACGTCACAAAGGGTTCCATATCGACCGTCACCAAATCTCAAATGGTCCGACACGTATGAATTATATGTCTTTTGTAATTCTTTGCTATTTAATAAACATGCTGTTGAACATTTTGAACCTAATTTGACTGGGCGCTGTTGCTGCCTTAGGCAGCAACAGCACCCAGTCAAATTAGTTTCAAAATATTCAACAGCAAACCTGTGTAGCTTTTTTGAAAATTAATATTCAGGGTGTTCAGAGATCGATCGATCCCAACACGAGCGAGGTGTGGGTGGAGCTTAGCTAGAGATGGGCGGAGCTTAGCTTGAGATGGGCGGGGCATAGCTAAAACTGGAAAGTTCCATAATGTTGCTGGGTAGACAAGCTTCTGTATAGGTCTACCCGTCAGCCAATATCCTGATACCAATGGTCATTCATTCAGACATGCTAGTACTACATCATCCACTGTATATTTGTGCAATTTCATTTTAATGGTTTCGTACAAATTTGAAAAGAATTTTTGCATCAGTCCTTTAAAGTGCTTGAATTTGAAATTTGCCTTGAAAAGTCCTTGAAAATGTCAGTAAGCAGTGATCGAAATGGCCATTTGCCCTGTTGCCCGGGGCAACCTGATTTTCAAAAGGGCAACTAAACTTTGGCTGTTAATGGTACACAGGGCAACCATGATAAATACTCAGACTAATAGTAATATACTGTGTTTTCGATACCTACAGACTAACTCTTCATTTTAAGTCATTTATTTATTTAAGTATTAGAAAGAGTAACCAGTATGCTTAATGCCATTTCTTAATAATTGTGGCCATTCTTCAGAATTTAGTTCACAAAGCGATAGTAATTCTAATTTTCTTTGTCATTTAGCTTAACATATACGGGCAACCTTAATCTGCGGCGGGCAACCTGAAAATGTATGAAACGGCATCATAGGTTGTCCGCAGGGCAAGTAGATTTTTTCACTTATTTCTAACCCTGCAGTAAGGCCTTGAAAAGTACGTGAAAAGGTGTTATTTCCCAACATGCTCAATATAGCCAAAAGTTGCATAGAATATAGGACTGCTGATTATCACTCAGTACTGTAGAACATGACCTTTAACCCTTTAACACTCATATCTGCCAAAAATGGCGTCCACAGGGGTCTTAAGAAATGTCCATTTGCAGACCAAGCGAATACTATTTTTGAAAATTTAACACTGGAATGACTGGCTCGATAACCGAGCCAGTCATTCCAGTGGTAAATTTTCAATTATGGTCATCTCTTGGTCTGCAAATGGACATTTCCTAAGAGAAATTTTAATTTTCTTGAACAAAGGGTTAACACTTAACACTCTGATGTCGATATTCTATCTTTTAAGGTGTCAATAGCAAAGAAACTAGTGTAGATTTTTCAACAATTTATGACAGCACCATCTTCCACCAAATTTGTTGAAAAATGAAAACCAGTTTTAACTTAATTTCAAAATTAAAAATTTTAACATCAGAGTGGCAAGAGGTAAGAACATCAAATTTGCAAAATTTCCTGCACCCCCTAAAGATAGCCCAGTTTTAAACTCATTGAAAACGAGAGACATAGTCCTTGAAAAGTGTTTGAATGAATCAGTCAAATTCCTGTATGAACCATGTTTCAGAAATCCGCTTGGTAGAACAGGCTTGAAGGGACGAGGTTCGTTGTGGCGCTGGGGACCAAATCATTGCATTCAGGTGGTGGTTACGAGATGGAAGCCAGCCGAGGACGCTGGTGAAGTTAACAATGACTCCAAGACAGTGGGTGATGGGAAACGTGTGATGCAGTTCCTCGTCAAACAGAGCGAGTCATCAGCGGAAAATGTTCTGCCAGGGGTAAGAATCACATTGATAAAGCATCAGGAAAAATTTAAATGACCACGCTGCATTAAAACCTGTTTGTAAGATCACCTGTAATTTGGGGACAGCTGATCCTAGGTGTTTAAGATAGGTCATCAATTTAAGCTGGCCAAATATAGCTTCTGCATTGTTCTTATTCGAGTGGTAAATTTTCAAAAAGTTTTGTCTTGATCTTCACATTAAAAGTCAGTACGCAAAAATTAAGATTTTCTTGACAAATCCTGTCTATAAATTACTGAAGTATCACTTTTGTGTCAAATACATTGTGTTTAGAGGCCACCTGTCTTAAGTGATCCGTTTTGGTGCTGTATAAGATATCCACTTGCCATTTGTGAACAGTGATGACCAGTTTGTTTCTTTGAAAAGGTCAAATACCTAAACCAGGCTGACGCAATTATGGAAATTTTATTTTCTGACGATAACTTGAGTTCTATTGAATACATTCTCATGAAACAACGCTACTGATTTGGGAATTTAGTCACCCAATTACAGAACAGTATGGAAATTAACCAATAGAAAACCTGATATGTGGATGGTGTTGTTCGTTGGTTGCCATTGACCATGAGTTGTTGCCTAGTTGACATTGACCATCAGTCTGTGACTTATCATTGTTCGTCATTGTTTCCAGGGTCGTGTTTGTGGTTCCACGTCTCGCTATCGTGTGGTATGTAATGAGTTTTCTGATGATGTTGCTGGGGATGGCGCAGTGATTAGCAAGAGTGAGAAACTCGACCAGGATGGCATGATTGCTGTAAGTATGCAAATTTTAGGGATGGGGAAAGTATTACGTAGGCTTGCGCGATTATTAATTTGACGGATCACGATCGATTATTTAAGAATAATTGTGATTGCACGATTAATTGCCCTGGGCAAAAATTGCCCAGAACAGCAAAGGGATTTTCACTTCAAGAGTATACTTACCTCCCTAATACTTTTGATATTGCTAAATATTGGCTTTCACTCAATAAACACTCAGATTTAAAACAGTTAGGTGCCCCTACTGGGCAGGGAGTCAGAGCGTAGTCTGGCGGATGCCAGCCCCACCACCGCGCATGCGCAGACTAGCACTACCTCTTTGCTAGATTATTGGCAAAGAGATCACACATGTTTTTTTGTTCAATAGCTTTTTCGCTCTCTTAAACTGTTTAAGTGGTGTTTGTTTGGAGTGTTAGTCACTTTTTTGGATGGCGGATAGGAATACGTCGCCACAGGAGGACGGAGGACCTTTAAATCAGGTGACTTCTAGTAAAATTAGCGAGTTTTCTTCCCGGTGTATTGTGTTTCCGGGACTCGCGTTTACCGTGATAAGCGCCTTAGTTAGTTGGTTTAGGTCAACTCGGTGCTACCTAGGACTAATTTCTCTTTCTGTTTCTGTCCACAGGTCTGTATGACGCTAGGTTGTGACGTCACAGTACCAGAGAATTAGTATTCTCTCCACCATGGTTCCATTTCCTACTAACACTGTTAGGTTATCTAACCAAATGAAAAATTATGCCCAGTGAGTTGGAGGCCTGGTATAAAGGTCTTCTCACTTTGCCCTCTTGTTCCAATTCCTTCCCCATGAGGTGGAGAGAGTTAAGAGGCGTGCAGATGGTGGAGTTTCCGGTTCGTCACGTTGGATGGTTTGTCTATACAAAGTGTCAGGTATCTAGTTATTGATAATGTGGTGATGTTAATTATTGTAAACAATCAAAGGGAGATAATTAACATTTTTGCCAGTAAAGAGTTATCTATATGTATCTGATGGTTGTGTAGTCAACTTATCCATTCAGCATACAATTCGTCTTTGCACTTGGATGTTTTGTTGGGATCGAATTTTTCCTGTCACGGGATTAATGGCGTCATAATCAGCTGGCTATGTATTTATTAGCAATTCAAGCGCTAGGCTGGTTTTTGATGTATATTGATCTTTATGATCGTTTTCCTTCTCCTTGAGTTGGATTGAGTTTCTAAGCTTAACTAGTTGCTCATACTCCTTGTCCTTTGCCCTGTTTCAGGGACCGGGTTGCGCGTCCTGTGGACGTTTTATGCATGTGAAGTTCTGGCCGCATCTGTGTTATCGATGTAGCCCTTGTGGTCCATTGATTAATTGTGACATATGTAAGCACTGGGGGGGCGAGTTAATGTCCGAATTCTTGTGCTGCTTACAGGCGACGGACAAGGTGGTAGTGGAGGAGAAGAAGAAGAAGCGGAAACGAGAGGTTGTAAGTGAGAAGGGTAAGGGGAAGGTCTCGTCCGCGGTGGATATGGAGACCTTCCGGACCGAGATGTTGGGAGAGATGAGGAGGACAATAAAAGATTTGGTTCCAGGGTTGCTTCGTGGCATGCTTCCTGGACCAGATCCTTTATTGTCCTCATCATCGGCTTCGGAGCAGGTAATCCCCGCCTCTGGATCGATTTTCCTTAGTCCGCTTCCGTTGTCCGACGATTCAGAGGTGGCCCCATTAGAGGGGGCGTTCCACGGCCCTGGCAGCAGGCTTATTGCCGCGCCGATAGGGGACCGTGGACGGTTGTCGCTGGAACCCGCTGGCTGCTTATCAGTCCAGGGGTATCCGCACGCCGCGGTGGCCAGTACCTCCTATGGCACCGTTCCTGGTCAGCCCGGGTTAGCTCTCTTTGCTGACCCGGGGTCTAATCTTTCTGACCAGGGTGATGAGGATTACCTGCTAGGGTCGCCGTCTGACGACGCGGACATGGATGAAGACGTTTGTGCACCCCTCGCGGGGAATACAGGCGCTTTTTTCCACGGTATTACTCACCCTGGAGTAAGGTCCGCGGTTCAGGTGGTGGCCCAGGGCGCTGCTGATGGCCAGCGGTACCGCATACCTCGGCTTGCCGAGAGTGTAGCTGGTGCTGGCCGGGCCCGTGGTAGGGCTATATATACCCCGCGCTCTACCGCGGTGCCTGCTCCTGGTCAAACCAGTGATATTCTCATGCCGGTGCTGTCAGGCCCGCATGTTTTCCCTGGCTTGCCAGGTGTATCAGCGTACCCGCCGTCAAGTACTGCTTGCGCTCAGGAGGAAGACGAAGGACCCCGTCTTGTAGAGCGCTCGCAGTTAGCCACGGAGGAGGATTGGTATGACGCTTGCCAGTGGTTGGTGAGCGTTAGGCCTGATCTGCCCGTGGAGCAGTCGGCTAGCCACCGTGTTCACACGCCGTGGTTAGCTGGGAAACCAACTGCTAACGCTATGCCTTCTCTGCCGCTGGCGGAGCATGTCGTTGACATGTTCAAGGCGGCGGAGGCGTCCATTAACACGAGTGGACGTCTCGCGAAGGCCCCTCGCGAGGTGGCCAGGCGTTGTCGCATCGTGCCCCTGGACTACCAGCGGTACGGTGTGGTACCCAAGCCCAGCGTGGATGACCGCGCGGCTTTGGGTGAGGATACGCGGCCAGGATCCCGTTCTGACGCGGGGGTCTTGTGCGCGAACGCGTTGCGTTCGGCGAATACCGCGTTGCGTGATGCGGAGGAGAGTGGGAGGGCTTCGATTGCCGCTCTGTCCCACGTCTCCCAGCTGTTACAGGGGGTAGTAACGGCATCCGCATCGCGCCAGCCAGGCCCGCTCGCGGTCCAGCGAACCATCCAGGATGGTATTAACCTGGCGCTGGACTGTATGACGCGGGCGGTGACCAGGAGTGTCAGGGCAAGACGCACATTTGCCCTGGACAATCTGTGCCCGTCTCAGGACCTGTATAATAGGCTACTCCGTACGCCTATGACGGGTCCTGGTCTTTTTGGAGGTGAGGGATGTCGCCACCTCCAGGAGACGGTCACCCTGGTGAATAACCAGAGGGCGCTGCGCGAACAGTTTGAGGTACTGCGTCGTGCTAACGTTCGCGCCGCGGCCCCTGCGTATCGTCCCCTGCAGGCTCGAGGTGGTGCTGGCCAAGTCAGAGGCCAGCCGCCGTCGCAGCGCCGGCCTCGGCCGCGTGCGATTCGGCCAGCAGTGAGGGGGGCGCAGGCTCCTCAGCCGCCGTCAGCCAGGCAGCCGCCCGTGCACCGAGGTGCGTGCGGGGCGGGGCGGGTCGCGCGAGGATCTGGGCGTGGTTATCGTTCCTGACAGGGCGCTTACCGCGGTAAGGACCACGCCGGTGTGTATGGCGACGGAGACAGTGCCGCTCTTGCATGCCTTGTGTCCACCGCGGTCCCTAGGTGGACCGGTGGGAGGCCGGCTAGCCGACCACATGCAAGAGTGGGAACGGTTAACTCAGGACCGTTTAGTCTTGCGATGGCTTTCCGTGGGGTATCATCCAGAGTGGATGACAGGCCCGCCGTCGCGACTGTCTCTGGTGCCAGTCTGGACTCCCATTCCGAGAGATCCAGATCAAAGGTTGTGTATCGAGGAGGAGATAAATTCCCTCGTACAAAAAGGAGCTATTCAGCCGGCACAAAGGTGTCCGGGCTTCTATTCAACCCTGTTCTTGGTAACAAAACGCACCGGTGGGTGGAGACCGATTCTCAACCTCAAGCCATTGAACAAGTTCATCGAGACGCCCAGTTTCAAGATGGAAACGGTGCGCTCGGTGTTGGCGGGGTTGGAGAGGGGGATGTGGACGGCGTCGATAGATTTGAAGGACGCTTATTTCCACATCCCCATCCACAGGAGTTTCTGTCGCTTCCTGAGATTTGCATTCCAGGGCAGACAGTGGGAATTCAGGGTGTTGCCCTTCGGAATTTCCACGGCTCCTCGGGTTTTCACCCGTGTGGTTCTTGCGATCACAGCATACCTCCGCAGGAGAAGCATAGCTGTCCACACGTACATAGACGACTGGCTGTTGAAAGCGCACACCCGGGAAAGTTTGTCCGCCAATCTGGAGATTGTTTTGAAAATTCTCACAGACTTGGGCTGGATGATCAATTTCCCAAAATCAGAGCTGACTCCATCCCAGAAGTTTGTTTACCTGGGGATGTTCTTCGATCTGGAGACAGGATATGTTTATCCTACTCAGGAGAGAGTTCAAATACTCATCTCATTGATTCAGTCAGTGTGCGACAGTCGTCATGTCCTGGCACGGGTTTACTTGAGAATGCTGGGGTTGATGGTTTCGTTGGAACCAGTCATTCCTCAGGCCGCCTTACGCAGGCGGCCGATCCAGTTGTTTCTCATGACACAATGGACCCAGAGTACAGGTTCGCTGGACTCGAATGTGTCAGTGTTGGCGCCTCTGATTCACCACCTGCAATGGTGGTTGAATACAGAGAATCTCTTACCGGGGGTTTTGCTAACCCCTCCCCACCCTCAGGTGACTGTGTATACAGATGCATCGATGGAGGGCTGGGGAGCTTGCCTGGAAGAATCCACGATATCAGGGCTTTGGAATCTGGAACAGTCACAGGAACATATAAATCTACTGGAGCTAAGAGCAGTAGTCCTGGGCCTGGAACATTTCTTACAGAAAGTTCAGGGCAAGATTGTTCTTATTCGTTCAGACAACTCAACAGTTGTGACTTACATAAACCGCCAGGGCGGAACGAAGTCGCCCAGTCTCTGTATGATGACATGGAAACTGCTTTGTTGGTGTCTGGATCACCAGATTACCTTGAAAGCAGTTCATATTCCGGGAAGGTTAAACCTGCTAGCAGACTCATTGAGCCGAAGGATGAGTGTTTTACCCACGGAATGGCAACTAAATCAATGTGTGGCGGATCGTCTGTTCGACCATTGGGGGAAACCCAACATCGATTTGTTCGCAACGAAGAAGAATGCGAAGATGACGACGTACGTCTCTCCGATTCCGGATCCAAGCGCTTTCGCAACAGATGCGTTAGCTATCAGCTGGGGGAGAATGTATGCATACGCATTCCCTCCAGCAATCCTGATTCCAAAAATTCTTCAGAAAATCAGACAAGAGGAATGCCAAGTGCTTCTGATCGCCCCGGATTGGCCAAGCCGATCATGGTATACGGATCTGCTGGACCTTCTGGTCTGCAATCCGGTTCCTCTGCCTCTGATGGACGATATTATCTTCCAGGGCAAGGCCCTTCACAACAATCCGTCAATGTTCAGATTGACTGCATGGATGTTGTCAAGGAATCTAGAATTAAGGAGGGCTTTTCTGAGCAAGCAGCCATGTTTATGGCCAAAGCCAGGAGGGGGTCAACCTCCAGAGCATATAATTATAAAATCAACAGATTTGCAGAATGGTGCTCAAAAAGATGTATTGATCCAATGGATTCATCTATTCAAGTAGTAGCTGATTTCCTCTGTCACCTCTATGATGCCTATAGCCTCAAGCCTAACTCTATTGCTGGTTATAAGTCAGCATTAATGTCTGTTATTCCTTGCTTGGCTAAGAGGGGAAGTGATGAAGTAAATACATTGAATGTATTAATTAAAGGCATGGGCAATCTAAGACCAAGGAATCCTCCTGTGATTCCGTCTTGGAGTTTATCGCTAGTGCTTCAAGTACTAGGTGATAAGCCTTTTGAACCACTTAGTTCCATTTCTATGAAACTATTAACACTGAAGACTGTGTTTTTAATTGCTGCGGCCTCGGCTAGGCGTAGGAGTGAGATTCATGCCTTATCGGCCGAGGATGACCGTTTTGTGGTTTCAGGGGAAGGCCTTAAGCTGCTACCTAGGATTAATTTCTTGGCTAAAAATCAGTCGTTGAAATATCCAGGTCAACCTATTATTTTGCCTGCTTTAACTAGATATGATCCTAATTCTAAAGCATGGTGTCCCGTCCGGGCGCTGCGCCGGTACAAACAACGTACGGCGGCATGGCGCACCGACCAGTCAGCGTTATGGTTGTCATATATTGAACCCCATGGGAGGGCTTCTAAGGACACCATTTCCAGGTGGATTGTGGAATGCATTCAGTTTTGCCATAAATCCGCCACCGGGAAGCAGGTTGACGTGGCCAAGGCTCACAGTGTCCGCGGCGTAGTGACATCCACGGCCCTATTTAATGGGGTCCCTGTGGATGATATTATGTCGGTGGCTCAGTGGCACTGTGAGTCAAGTTTTACAGACCATTATCTCCGTGACACCTCTAATCCTCTCGCCTTGTCGGTTTTGAAAAAATAAATCGGTTTATATTTTTTGAGGTGATTTCCTCATTACTTATATATATCACAATTAATTTATGGAAACACCCACTTTTTTGGGCCTGCATCAGTCTTTACCGATGGGAAGATGATGTCAGCAGCCATTTCAACAAGGTCAGTCTTGTTCATGTGTTGTCCGTTGTTGATTGTATTGTCACGATTACCCGTTATTAATATGGTGATGGTTTGTGTATTTGTGTGGTTCATTGTTGAGAGTTACGAAAATGGAGCTTTTTCGTCTCTGTCCTGTAGTACATGGCACTTGTACGTAGAGAGCGTATAGGACATTGAGGTCAGTCGACTCTTCCTCCCAGGAAGGAGGGGGGGGAGCGCATATGACATTCGGTCATCTCTCATACATCGGTCGTGTTATCCGATGGTTAGTCAAATCCTGACTGTTTTTTCTTACAGTTTCAGAAGTTTAAGTGCCTTAAACGCAGAAAAGCGTATTGGGATGAGCTGGTCTTTTGACCTCGCCTCCCTCCCGCCAGATTCACTTTCGAATTCTGGCAATATCAAAAGTATTAGGGAGGTAAGTATACTCTTGAAGTGAAATAAACGAAATCTAGGATTTCTTTTTTCACGAGAGAGTTGATACTTACCTCCCTAGATACGGACCCGGCCTCTCCACCCCACAGAGGCTCGGTCTTCAGGCTCTTAATAGTTGCATGTGTGTCAGCCAATAATCTAGTCAGAGGAAGTGCTAGTCTGCGCATGCGCGGTGGTGGGGCTGGCATCCGCCAGACTACGCTCTGACTCCCTGCCCAGTAGGGGCACCTAACTGTTTTAAATCTGAGTGTTTATTGAGTGAAAGCCAATATTTAGCAATATCAAAAGTATTAGGGAGGTAAGTATCAACTCTCTCGTGAAAAAAGAAATCCTAGATTTCGTTTAATCAATGACGAAAGCTGTAGTGATGTTTGGATCTGTCCCTTTGTAGGCGTAGAGAAGACTAATTTTGAAAATGTATCACTGGAAATGTCTTGCTGCATGCTCAAGCCAGTCATTCCAGTGATAGATTTTCAAAAAAAGTATTCTCTTGGCCTGCAGATGGACATGCATTCGCTGAGTTAAATGTCAATTTTCATGACCAATCTCATTAAAGAATAATTAAATATTAGGTTTTAAAATATTTTATGCAATAGAAAATAGTCACGATTATTCGATTATTTAAATTCTCATCATATAAATACACAGTTTAAAGAATAATCACGATTTTTTTATTTAATCACATTATTGCGCTAGTGGTTTGGACTTAGTTTATTTCTGTGCAATTTGTCTCCTTTTCAAGAATTAGAATAATATAGATTTCAACAGACATTTAATTTATCAAGGGGTATACTATTTTAAGAAATCCTTATTTTACGACACAGCCACACATGTGTGATATGCGGAAAAACAAGAGGGCTCGACACGTGGGATGCAGTCCATTTAGTTTTTAACATTTAGCATTAGTTATATATACTGAACCAATAAAGTTTAGCAACACTGAGAATATTACTGTATAAATGTTATTTAACAAAAACAATAAATTGATTCAAATATATTATTTAATTGATAGGTCACTTTCCAGTTTGAACAACAGTCTCTTGTTACTGTAATGCTAGCATCGCGCCTTTAACACAGCATCATTCAACGGAAGGGTCCAATTTAAATAATGCCCGCTGAGCTGTCAATACTGGTTGTGACCTCCGCGCGCATTAACCACCGCCGTACATCACTTTCTCATGCTTCGGATTAAGCACCTGATGTCACAAAGAGGAATCGCATCCCATTCCTGGAGCAGTGCAGCTTCCAGCTCCCGCACGTTGTGAAGATGTGGATGGTTCTCATGCACCATACGGCCAAGAATGTCCCACACGTGTTCGATAGGAGACAGGTCCGGTGATCGCGCTGGCCAGTCCAACACCGGAACGTTGTTAGCCCCAAGGAAATCACTGGTGACCCTAGCTGAATGAGGACGGGCGTTGTCTTGCTGGAACATAAAGTCTGCATCATGCTGCATAAAAGGGATGACAACAGGGGCGACAACTTCTTCACAGTAACGTTGAGCCGTTAAATTTCCGCAAATCACAATAAGATCTGTTTTGCCATTTTAATGGATTCCAGCCCACACCATAACACTGCCGCCACCGAATCTGTCGTGCTGAATGATGTTGGCTGCATCATACCAGTCGCCAAACCCATTGCCTACCATCCGCCACATCCACACAAAACCTCGACTCATCACTGAACAAATCGTGGCTCCATTGTTGAGCACTCCATCGCTGATGAGTTCTTGTCCATGCAAACCGATTCTCGATGTGACGCTCTGTAAGCGGAACAGCAACAAGTGGACGACGGGCATGCAGTCCAGCATCCTGGAGTCTGTTTCTCACAGTTTGTGCATGCACTGTAGTGCCGGTAGCGGTGTGCAAATTATGGGACAGCCACGGCGCAGTCTCAAACCTGTGACATCGTGATGACGTCACTAAGTAGCGGTCTTCTCGTGGTGTTGTTGCTCTCGGTCTGCTAGATCGTGGTCGGTCATTAACATGTCCAGTTTCCTGCTCACGTTGGCGGAGACGGGAAATGTTTGAGGCGTGAAGATTAAAATGTCGAGCAACAGCGCGAATGCTCTGCCCAGCAGCGAGTCTTCCCATTGCTTCATGGCGCTGATTTTCGGGTAGCCCTGGGCGGTGGCCCATGTTCGGTAGGGTAAACTTTTAAGCGTTTTCTGTTAACTTTCGTTATCTGCTTTTGCAATATGGTGAATTTTTGCCTTCGCTACCCGCCAATGTGGGCCAGTGCATGACAAATGCATTTTCACATGCAGTAAGCGTGCGGCCGAGAAATGCAAGAAATGATTTGCATTTCTTCATGATCAGCGAGACATTACATTGACGAAACATGCCTGAAAATTTGGTTATAAATGGACGCATAGTTTTAATACAACAAACCAAACTTCACTGTTGCTAAACATTTTTGGCTCAGTATATATATAATCTTGTCTTTTATCCTAGTTCTTTGCCCAGCTTGACGAGGGCAATGGCAGCGGTTTCTCTGCCCAGCTACTCTACAAAGGTTACTTAGATGACCCGTATAACACAGACAATGCCTGGCTGGAGACAGAGGTCTGGAATCTACACTATGATGGAGGTGACAAGTTTCAGGAAAGAATTGATCAGGTAATGGACAAAGTGATGCAATAATTTACATACTTCACATAGCTCTTGGCCCTTGGTCAATGGAGGCATCCGATCTGTCACTCAAGTATATGATGTCATACTCAATTGAGGAATCCAGTTTTATCTCCGCCCACCTCCAGCTGAGCTCCACCCATGTGTTGCCTGTGTTAGGATCAGTCGATCCCTGCACTGTCTGAATCTAAATCTCCAGAAAATTATCCAGTTTTAGCTATGCCCAGCCCATCTACAGCTAAGCTCCGCCCATGCTTCACCCATGTTGGGATCGATCGAACCCTGAACTCCCTGCCTATCAATTTCCAGAAAACCAACACAGGTAAGCTGTTAAATATTTTAAAACTAATTTAACTATGTGCTGTTGCTGCCATAGGCAGCAACAGCGCCCAGTCAACTAAGTTTCAAAATATTCAACAGAATGTTTATTAAATAGTAAAGACATACAATTCGTACAACAACGCTTAGTTCGTCATCAATGAAGCGTTCGTGACGAACTTATCTACATCATTCATAACTTAATTGATTATGACATCATCCTACACATCACGTGGTTGATTATGACATCATGTGAATATGACGGATGAATAAACTAGACTCCTCCATTACGTCATATGTAGATTGATGTCAAAATACATAGTGACGTACCTAACTCCGTCATGAACATTGAAACATCCGTCAGGTGTATAAATTGTGTCTCTATATTCCCATCACCTGTTACTGGTCAAGGTTTCTCAAGAGAATTAAAGTTTATGGGTAGTGAGTGTCCATTTGCATGCCAAGAGAATATTTTTGAAAATTTACCACTCATGACTGGCTCGGTTATTGAACCAGTCATTTCTGTGGCAAATTTTCAAAAAATAGTCTTGACCTATAAATGGGCATTCCTCAAGAGCACAGCAGAAGCCAGTTTTGACCGACCTGGCCATTAAATGGTTAAGTAACTGGATATGAAAAATTTTCTTTGGCTCATTTTTGCAGGAATTTGTAACTAAATGCATGATTGTGCATTGCTTGCAATTCATGCTTTAATTGATAATATCCATTTTCAGAATTGTATTTATATTTTTATAGAGCAATCATAAGTGGCAGGATTTCTCTCTGCACACTCGTCTTTCTGGCAGCCAAGCAGACTTTGTGACAGAATCCGCTACAGTCCACGGAGCTTACGCCTAAGTCACGCGTCATACTGTGCCTTTAAATTATTTAATTTCTATATTAAAATTTAACAGACAGTTGAATGGACCGTTCCAGTTTTAGCTATGCCCCGCTCATCCCTAGTTAAGCTCCGTGTTGGGATCGATCGATTCCCGCACGCTCTATCAATTTCCAGGAAACTATACAGGTAAGCTGTTGAATATTTTGTAACTTATTTGACTGTGTGCTGTTGCTGTCTATGGCCTATGGCAGCAACAGCACCCAGTCAAATTCGTTTCAAAATATTCAACAGAATGCTTATTAAATATGCGTTCGTGATGTACTTATCTACATCATTCATAATGTCATTGATTATGACGTCATCCTACACGTCACCTAATTGATTATGACATCATATGATGGATGGATAAACTGGAAAGGTCCATTGTTAGATACATAGATTCTGTAACCTTTAGTACGATATCAGGTGTTTATTTTGGAAACGTGGTTGCTGTTGCTGTCTAAACCATTGTTTTCAAAATTCTACACCAACCTGTCTTTAACGGGCGCCTTATAAATAGGAAGTTTGACTTCTGGGTGATATATTATTATACTGAGATAATCTATATTTAGATTGTGTTTTATGCCATTTTCACTACTTAAGTGCTTTAAATATTTCTTAAAGATATTATAATAGTGCATATTTTTCATGCTTTTTGCAAACTGAGATTTATTTTATTATCAACACATTAATTTTGAAAACAATTTGATTCAAAGTTGTTGCTGCACTAGACAGCAACAATTTTCAGTCAAATTGTTTTCAAAATATCAGGTTTTATGCATTCTTTAACCATTTAATGGCTAACCATCCCAAACAATGGTTTATGTCGTGGTCTTGAGAAATGGCCATTTGGAGACCAAGATAAGAGTTTGAAAAATTCACCAGCGGAGTAACTGACTCAATAACTGTGACAGTTTCTTCATTTTTTGCTCTAAAAATGGACATTTTCTACAAGAGAATTGTATTTACTGTTTACGGGTTAACTCTCTTCTCTATGCTTTTTGTGTAATGTGCGAAGCAGAATGGAGGATTCCAGTTTAGCCATCAATCATATGATGTCATAATCAACTATGTGACATGTAGAATGACATCATAATCAATGACGCCATGAATGACATAGCTATGTTCATCACAGACTCTTAATTGATGACGGCTAAACGTTGTTGTATGAATTCTATGTCATTACTATTTAATAAACATGTTGATTATTTTGAAACTAATATGACTGGGTGCAGATATGGCGGCAACAGCACCCAGTCAAATTAGTTTCAAAATATTCAACAGCTGACCTGTGTAATGGATAAAGCGTGGGTGGAGCTTAGCTACAGATTGGCGGGGCATAGCTAAAACTGGATTCCTCCTTTGAAACAAAGGTATCACTTTTCCAATGACGATGACGGCGGCAATCTTAAGTTTTGTGCTTAGCAAATGTCTTAGGATTATCTTTCATGCTTGGTTAGGCCTATTGGAACTAAACCGGGATACATGCTGTAAGGAATCCTGATGACAAGGTTAAATGTCAAGGTCACTGTGACCCTTTGTGGAAAACTTTTTCAACAAAGTTTTCACAGTTACGAGCATCACAGCTTATATTTTAGGATTGGTTGATTGATTCGAAATAAACTTGTATACATGATTGGGAATCTGTATGATGACATTGTGGTAACAAGGTCAAATGTCAAGGTCACTTGGTATAAAACTGTTTTTCTGTTTTACGTTTTTAAGTGCAAAACTGTTCATGATTGCTTGACCCCCCCCCCCCCCCCCAATTGGAACTAATCTTTAATACATGGTGGTCTATGCAGCTAGGAATCATTATGAAGACATTGATCTCACAATGTCGAAGGTCATGGTCACTGATCTTTGATGCTTTTCAGCAATAAGGAAGACAGCCGAGACATTTTTAAATTTTGCAGAATTCTTGTTTGTTTGTTCACTCCGAAAATGGCTATGCAATTGTGATATGCGCTTGTGATGACTTATATGTCATTCCACCTTTAATTAAATCTTAGAACAATGATCTACGGCTGTCTTCTAACTATAGAATTAATCAGAAATAATGCCATTATGGCTCCTGATTATGTCTCTAGTGAGAACACGGCCGTAGTGATCTATTTTGTATCCATGTTATTTGCATAATAATATCGATAATTAAATCGTGGTAATAATTTAATATTTGTAGGTTTGTTGGTGTGTGTATTTATTGCAGTTTAGTGCTAAGGAATTTTTAAAATATCACTTCATTTAATGAACATCTACGTGTTGTGTTTTTTTCTATACGATTGAAGATTTAAAATCATGTTTTATTGTCAACCGATCTAATTATAAGTATTGTGGACCTTTTACTTGGAAGTTTATGCTTAATACTCTGGGTGCCCTTGACTGTTCCTAATGTTTAAGATATCTAAGATACTGCTCAACACATTGAAAATAATTTGACTGTTTATCTGTTGCTGCCTATAGCAGCAACAGCTTACAGTCAAATTATTTTCACGGTATTGAGCAGTTATGTTCCATATATGTGTGGACTCCCAAGGAGCAGAGGCCATTTTTGTAAATTTGCTAAAGTTAGTCACGGATGTTTATTAAGTTTTATCTTTGCCATATTTTATGCGCTTTTCTCAGTATTTATTTGTAGTATTTATATATTTTCTGCTGGATTAAAATATGTCATTCATTAGATGACAATATTTTGTTAGGAATGTTAAGAATTGTCATTAATTTTTCATCAATTAAGCATTCATGATGAACTTATCTACGTCATTCTTAACATAATCGATTATGACGTAATCGTGCACGTCACATAGTTGATTATGACATCATATGATTGATGGATAACTTGGATTCTTCCATTGGTTAATGCTATTAGAACTAATATTTAATACATGGTTGGCTATGCTGTTATGGATCAGCCTGACGACAGTGAGGTCACAACGTCAAGGTCAAGGTCAATAAAAAGACAGCCGAGATACTTAGCCAGACTGAATGTACTTGTGATATGTACCTGTGATGACATAAAAGTCATTCCACCTTTGATTATCCTGAATCACCTAATTATAACCGTGGCCTGTAATAGGACAAGGGCTGTAAATGCTTTAAATCCAAATCTCTGAGAAATGGGAGGGTGGGTGTGGGAGGTTGTGTGTGTGTGGGTGTGTATGTGCGTGTGTGTGGAAACTGCCATTAGTTATATTTAAACAAAAAGTTGAAATTAATGGTTAAAAAAATAGCGCAAAAATTAAACGCAATTTCTTGGGACAAATTGTTACTGCCTTACAACTATATTTAATGTATACCTCATAACCATCATCGCGGGAGTAAAATTATCGAATAGAACCGCCTAAATATTTTGTGTGCTTTAATAAACATCGTTTATTTAATCGAAATTAATCCTAATTTTGGCATAAAATGTCGTTGAGAAAAAATATAAATTCATGTGATGAATCATGTGACGAGTTTAGGTCATGACTTGAGTAGCATAAAAACGCTAATATTCATACTCGGGTAGATACTTGTGCAAGCCACATAAATAGCGTTGAGTACCTACCCGAGTAGCTATGAGAGTGATGGCCTAAACTCACCAAATTAAAATGTGTCAATATTTAGAGTGAATACTCGGTAGAATCATGTGCATGTTACGTGCCTAATATACTGGACTCTGGAGCTCAAAATGTACTATACATATAATCATTACATGATGGTAACTGACAATTATACATTCGATCCGATTCGCATGAAAGGTACCCGTTTAGTAACTTATTGATCGTTGATAGGAACTGTTTTATATAAGGAAGTGGCATAATTTCAATGCTATTTCCATGAAGTTGTTGCAACATTTCTTTTCAAATTTTTTATTTGATATTTATAATTTATTTAACTCGCTAAAAATAACTTCTTTTCACAAACTGTTGAAATTTTGCTGCAACTTCTATTAGATACATTTGCTGTTTTAAAACTGCTAAAAAATTAAAATGGCTCAACCTCGAAAATTGGCATGCGAATTCTATTATGGATGCGGTTACTAATAGGTGATTTATGGTAGAGCAATAATGTTAGTGATTTATCTTGTGTCCATGTTATTTGCACATGCACAATATATATATATATATATATATATATATATATATATATATATATATATATATATATATATATATATATATATATATATATATATATATATATATATATATATATATATTAATATATATATATATTTGTAGGCTTGTTGGTGTGTGTATTTAATGCAGTTTAGTTCTAAGGTATTTATAAAATATGAGTTCATTTAATGAACATTTACCTGTTTTTTATTTGATTGAAAATTGAAAATCATGTTTTATTGTCAAACAGTATAATCAGAAGAATTATAGATTTGCTATTTGCTAGTCTTTTTTATGTGTATATGCCTAATACTCTTGGTGTTCTTGATTGTTCTTAATGTTTAACATATCTTAGATACTGTTCAACACATTGAAAACAATTTGACTCTAAGCTGACAGTCAAATGATTTTCAAGGTATTGGGCAGTTATATTCCATATATCTATGCACTCCAAGTGAGCAAAGGCCATCTTTGTGAATTTGTTAAAGTTAGTCACAGATGTTTATTATTATCCCCACGTTTTAAAAAAACGTCGGGGATATTGTAATTGCCTCCGTCCGTCTCTCTGTCTGTCTGTCAGTCTGTCACGCTATCTCCTCCCAAACCATTGGGTGGAATTAAATCAAATTTGGTATGTAGGTTAACCATAGGATTCCGCTTTGCATGACAATATTTAGATTTGACTCCGTCCCCAGGGGTTTGCGTGGCAGGTCAAATCAGTTGTAACGCAACTCCTCTGAAATCGTTAGACAGAACTCAACTAAATTTGATATCTTAGTTACCCATATGATTGCGGAGTACAAGAGGTCATTTAGATTTGGCTCTGCCCCCAGGGGATGTGGGAGGTGTCAAAAGGTCCAATTTTAATCTGCTGAAATTGATTGTAGCGCATCTCCTCCGAAACATTGGACAGAATTTGACCAAATTTGGTATTTGAGTTACCCATATCAATGTGGAGTGGATGAGCACATTTACATTTGGGCCCACCCCCATGGGATGGGGTAAAAAAATCATGAATTTGATTGTAATGCAACGCCTCTGACACTGTTGGACTGAATTTAACCAAATTTGGTATGTGAGTTACCCATATGATCATGGAGTGCAAAATAACATTTACATTTGGCTCTGCCCCGAGGGGTGGGTTGTGGGGTGTCAAAAGTTCAAAGCTGTGAACATGGGGATTTGCGATGACGCGTCGTAGACCGATCAATCTAGTTAAGTTTTATCTTTGCCATATTTTATACGCTTTTCTCTGTATTTATTTGCAGTATTTATATATTTTTTGCTGGATTAAAATGTTGTTGTTGACTGGATGAGGATATTTTGTTAGGAATGTTAATAATACTGGTTAATTTTTCTGGGTAATTTATGTTCAGTGCTGTAGCCGTGGTTTTCTTTAATGACTTTTACAATAAACACATTTCCACTGTTGTATATAATTATACACAATTACTCCTGCTTCAAGTGAGAGTAAAAGTGTGGGCATATGTATTTAGGCAAAGCAACCCCGTGATACTTGCGGTCGGAGTACTGCGACAATGGAACCGAGTTCAACCGATGTATGTATGTTCTTATATTCTGTAATATATTCTCATTGTTATGCATTTTATACTGCTGATTTATATTACAGTACAATGCAGCAATAACTTAACATGTTTTCAAAGCTATGTAAGCTCCACCCACACCTTGTCCGTGTTGGGATCGATCGATCGATCTCTGAACTTTCAGTTTCTAGAAAACAATACAGGTACACTGATAAATATTTTGGAAACTAATTTGACTGGGCGCAGCAACATCGTCCAGTCAAATAAGTTTCAAAATATTCAACAGAATGTTTATTAAATGTTAAATACATACTATTCGATCGTACAATGTGTCAGACTATAAAGTGCTAAAGACGGAATATTTCCAATCATTCATGACGTCATGATTATGACATCATCCAACATGTCACATAGTTGATTATGACATCATATGATGGATGGATAAACTTGGAAATGTCCATTGAGCAGCAATGTCTTCCAATCCAATTATGGTCAAAATTGTTCTTACATCGTGTTCAAAATTGTACTACGTAAATAAGATGTTTCTGTCTTTGTTTTGTAGACATTTTAACTTATTTATGAGCTGTAACTAGAGCTGGTTAATTGCTGCAGTTTTAAAAGCTGGTGCTACTAAAGATTTTTAGTTTTTTAATTTTAATTTACACAAGTTTTCAGTTATTTTACAATCTTCTTTGCAATATCAATGCGAAAATGTTCTAAATATGTCAAATCACTAGCTAGTCAAATTTGTTTTTGAACGTAATATTATATGCAAGACTGTTTCATTTTCTATATTCGATATTGTGCTTTTGAAATAAGTATTTTAGAAAGATATTAATTACTAAGAATTAATTGATCATTTATGATTTAGCTTTGTTATTAATTATGTGTGTGATTATCTTGTTTTCTCCGAGATAATCTGTGCCTCGAATAGAAGTTAGATTTTTTAAAGTATGTTTTATCCTAAATGATTGTATATTACTCTGAAATGTATTCTTCAAAATAATTTAACCCTTTAATGGTCAAATTTAGTAGAGAAAAATTAAATTTTTTTTTCATAGAAAAAGATCCATTTGCAGACCAAGAGATTAAAAAAAAAAATTTACGACTGGAATGACTGGCTCGGTTAACCGAGTCATTGCCGTGGTAAATTTAAAAAAATGTCTTCTTGCTCTGTAGATTAACATTTCCCAAGACCACTGCAGAAGCCATTTTTGTTGAGCTTGAACACTAAAGGGTTAATGGTGATGATTAATATACAAAATTATGCTAAGTTTATGACAATCTGCAGTCCATGAGGTTATTTTTGAAAATGTTAAGCTGGAATGTCAGACTCATAAACCAAGCCAGTCATTCTAATGGTCAATTTAGAAAAATAGCCTCTCAGTCCGCAAATGGAAATTTCTCCAGATCACAGGAGGAATCATTCTAGGTGACTTGACCATTAAAGGGTTAACTGCTGTTATCTGTCTGGTTATATTGTTTTACTCTGCCAAAACTCAGATAGGTAACACGTTTTGATTTGACATCAGTTGATTTGACATCAGTAGATTTGACGTCAATTGATTTGGCGGCAGTCTGATAGTGAAAATATGCATAATTGATGGACTGAATTCTTGAAATGTTATAGGATAATAGTACTTAATACTGTGGCATAGTATTTGATTATGAACAAGTCGGGCATGGTGCGATGATATTCATATGCAGTATTTTGTGCACGGGCCTATACACATAAAAAGGAAACAAAAAAGTTCTCGCTTATCTTGGGTAAAATCCGTTAACCTTGGCATGAAATAAAACTTTTTGAAATGGATTTGAAACTTCATAGGTAGAATAAATAATAAATCGGCTATTTTATAATGATTCATTTTGCAGATCTGACATGTTGTCTATCTAAGCGTATTTGAGATAGAATTTAACTAATTTAGTCTTTCATACCCCGATATATGTGTAAAATTTAATGGGTTTTCTAGCGAAAATCAGAAAAGCTTGGGAACAATGGTTGCTTTGCCTCAGAAATATAGCCATATGCAATTTACAGTTCGATCTGTATCAATGGACCTTTCCAGTTTATCCATCAATCATATGATGTCATAGTCAACTATGTGACGTGTAGGATGATGTCATAGTCAATGAGGTCATGAGTGATGTAGATAGGTTCATCATGAATGCTTAATTGATGACGGGCTAAGCGCTGGTGTACGGCTTGTATGTATTTACTATTTAATAAACATTGTTGAATATTTTGAAATTAATTTAACCACAGGGAGCAACAGCACCCAGTCAAATTAGTTTCAAAATATTCAACAACTTGTATAGTTTTCTGGAAATTTATAGTCAGGGATCGATTGATGCCAACACGGAAAAGTGTGGGTGGAGCTTAGCTAGAAATTGGCGGAGAATAGCTAAAACTGGATTTTTCCATTCACTAAAAATCATTGAGATTTGATAAAACCATTGTTACCTTAAGTGTTTTTCGCAGATGAAGTAAACAAATTTTGTACAATTTGCAAATGTGAAATAGTCCAAAAACACATTTTGTGACATCATACGTTATATTAACTCTAACTCTCACAGACCAAAACGACAAATTCCTTACTCTGTAAGGAATATTTTGTTGACTATTTTGAAAGTAATTTGACTGGGTGCTGCTGCCTATGCCAGTATAATTTTCCAATCAAATTATTTTTACAATATTCAACAACTTTATACGTTTTAGCTCACCTAGCCAGAATGGCCAATGGCCAAGTGAGCCATCAGTCTGTCCATTGTCTGTCAACTTTTCCTTTAAATGACTCCTCAAGAATCACTTGATGATTTCAACCAAATTTAGCAGCTAGCATCCATATGGCATAGGGATCCAAGATTGTTCAGTTGACGCCGATTGGTTAATTTTGGCAGTGTCCATCTTGGATTTTGCACTATTTTTAGAAACACGTTAATAAATCTTGTAAATCACTTGGCCGATTGATTTTAAGCTCAAGAAAAATCATCTAGGCCATTAGCTGAAGCAAGTTTGTTCAAGAGAATTTAATTGGTTGATTTGCTAAGTGGCCATCTTGTTTAAATTGAGACAATTGCATTTAAAACGTTAAAGCTTTAATAATTTTGATTGTACTATGTATTAAAATGCCATCTTTAACATTTCATATGCCGCAGGGCTAGAAATTAACCACTGACCCGTGATCTGTATGCCTTTTTCGCATATGGAGCAGTACCAGATCACTGATTTAGCCCAGTAACTGATCTGGCTCGATCGCTGTGTTTAATTAAGTGGTTCAGCAGTTTTAAAACACAATTCAAACAAGATTTACTTCATCAACCGGCTGGTGAAATCTTTTGTGTTTAACCCTTTAAATGGCCTCTACAGCGGTCTTGGGAAATGTCCATCTGTCGGCCAAGAGAAAACTATTTTTGAAAATGTACCACTGGAATGACTGGCTCAATAAACGAGCCAGTCATTCCAATGGTAGATTTTTTTCAAAAGTAGACATTAACAAAGCAGACATTTTGACTTCCTGATGATTAAATGATTAATTATCCTAATAATATGGTGTAAATGATGCATTCAGAACATTTTGATTAATTTTATATTCTATGCAGTACTCCAGTACGGATCAGTTCAAAATTCCATGGATTTGTGAAGTTTCTGGTGTACAGATCCATATGGATCACCATTAAAAATGTTAATTTCTAGCCCTGTATGCAGCCATGTAAGAGGAATATCTTTTCATTAGATAATGTGATAAAATTTTCCTGAAATAGCTAACTTTAAAATGGACTATGGGACCTCAAGCTTTCAGGCTAGGTGGTGCTTAACCCCTTCACGGATGATTTTTCAATATCTCATTTTCAAGACAACCGTATAAAAAAACTGTTGCATATTTTGAAATTATTTTGACTGAAAGCCATTTAATTTTTAAATATTCAACAGTATAAATTTTATATCCTAAAGAATTAATTTTTTTGGTGAAAGGGTTAAGACTAAAAATTTGAATGTCCTGAACCTACATACCGGTGCTTTTGATTGGTTGTTCTATGCAGTGAAGCCAATCACTCGCTTACAATACATAGTAAATCTGTATCTTTTTCACAATTTGTTCCTGAATATGGCTTATGTAATCCAATGGACCTTTCCATTTTTAACTATGCCCCGCCCATCACTAGCTAAGCTCCACCCACAGCTCGCCGTGTTGGGATTGACCGATGCCCAAATGCCCTAGCTATCAATTTCCTGAAAACTATACAGAGAAGCTGCTGAATATTTTGTAACTAATTTGACTGGGCGCTGTTGCTGCCTATGGCAGCAACAGCACCCAGTCAAAGTAGTTTCAAAATATTCAACAGAATATTTATTAAATAGTAAAAGCAAACAATTTGTACAACAACGCATAGACCGTCTTCAAATATGCGTTCGTGACATACTTATCGACGTCATTGATAACATTGTCATTGTACACATCTCGCAGTTCATTATGATGTCATATGATGGGTGGGTACTCTAGAAAGGTGAATTCTTATTATATATTCTTGATTATGGCTGATCCAATCCAAGATACAAAGATTATTTGATATACATTTTGTATTTATGTCACTACGGAGAGTTTGTTATTCCAATAATTCCATATGTTATACATTCATGTATATTCATTTTGAGACGTTATTTTATTGCTTATTGTTAATAGGATAAAAGTTGTGCCACGCCTTTTGCAATTAAACACCCGAGTCTTGTTTTTTACCTGCTCTGTTTGTTTTATTTTGTTGAACAAATACTCCTTGAATTCTGCTAGTTTCTGGTTATGTATTTGACAAGGGCATGGTTGGGGTAATAGATGGATCCAGTTCTAGGTATACTTGCACCCATTTCTACCTAAGCTCCACCCACATTTTTACGCACGTTGGAGAAACTGAAACCTGAATTTCCAGGATCTAAATGTCAGGTAAGCCGTTTAATATTTTGAAACTAATTTGACTTGAAACTGTTACAGCAACAACACCCAGTCATATTCGTTTCAAAATATTCAACATAATATATATTAAGTTGTAAAGAGCTACAATTTGTACAGTTTAGTGAGGGGGTCTTTTTGATTTTCATGACAGAGAAATGGCATTTTTCCCCACAAAAAATCCAGAGAAGGACAAACCATCACTAGCTACGCTCCACCCACAGCTCGCCGTGTTGGGATTGATCGATGCCCAAATGCCCTAGCTATCAATTTCCTGAAAACTATACAGGGAAGCTGTTGAATATTTTGTAACTAATTTGACTGGGCGCTGTTGCTGCCTATGGCAGCAACAGCACCCAGTCAAAGTAGTTTCAAAATATTCAACAGAATATTTATTAAATAGTAAAAGCAAACAATTTGTACAACAACGCATAGACCGTCTTCAAATATGCGTTCGTGACATACTTATCGACGTCATTGATAACATTGTCATTGTACACATCGCGCAGTTCATTATGATGTCATATGATGGGTGGGTACTCTGGAAAGGTGAATTCTTATTATATATTCTCGATTATGGCTGATCCAATCCAAGATACAAAGATTATTTGATATACATTTTGTATTTATGTCACTACGGAGCCTTTGTTATTCCAATAATTCCGTATGTTATACATTCATGTATTCATTTTGAGACGTTATTTTATTGCTTATTGTTAATAGGATAAAAGTTGTGCCACGCCTTTTGCAATTAAACACCTGAGTCTTGTTTTTTACCTGCTCTGTTTGTTTTATTTTGTTGAACAAATACTCCTTGAATTCTGCTAGTTTCTGGTTATGTATTTGACAAGGGCATGTTTGGGGTAATAGATGGATCCAGTTCTAGGTATACTTGCACCCATTTCTACCTAAGCTCCACCCACATTTTTACGCACGTTTGAGAAACTTTGAAACCTGAATTTCCAGGATCTAAATGTCAGGTAAGCTGTTTAATATTTTGAAACTAATTTGACTTGAAACTGTTACAGCAACAACACCCAGTCATATTCGTTTCAAAATATTCAACATAATATATATTAAGTTGTAAAGAGCTACAATTTGTACAGTTTAGTGAGGGGGCCTTTTCGATTTTCATGACAGAGAAATGGCATTTTTTCCCACAAAAAATCCAGAGAAGGACAAACCTTTCCGAATACAGTCGAATCACGCACCACACACATTTGCATGATCTATAAAAATATGAGAATATATGACATAGTTATTCTTCTTGAAATGTTTACATGTGTAATTTTAAATATGACATCTTTGACCAGTTCATCAGTGATGTGAATGAAAGCACCATGGTGAGTAGGAATCTTAACAACATTCATGTGAGGATCAGTCTTTAAGTTCTTAGTTCACCGCTACATATAGTAAGCCAGAGGTGGTAAAATCGAGGTATCTGATCTGTTGCTCAAATATCTGACATCATAATCAATTCACCTTTCCAGAGTACCCACCCATCATATGATGTCATAATGAACTGCGCGATGTGTACAATGACATCATAATGAATGACGTTGATAAGTACGTCACGAACGCATATTTGAAGACGGTCTATACGCTGTTGTACAAATTGCTTGCTTTTACTATTTAATAAATATTCTGTTGAATATTTTGAAACTAATTTGACTGGGTGCTGTTGCTGCCTATGGCAGCAACAGCACCCAGTCAAATTAGTTACAAAATATTCAACAGCTTCCGTGTATAGCTTTCAGGAAATTGATAGCTAGGGCATTTGGGGATCGATCAATTCCAACACGGCGAGGTGTGGGTGGACCTTAGCTAGTGATGGGCGGGGCATAGCTAAAAATGGAAAGGTCAATTGTAAGCACACTGCATTAGTGACTGCAAGTTTTGGAGTGATATTTAGTCTCTGGCAGCAGAGATAAGCAAAGAGTCGAAAGGGGCTCCATGATGTGGCGAGCCGTGATTATAGTTTCTGAACCATAACCAAAAATTGGTTCCCTAGTAAGACACTAAGGCAGACCTCGAGTCATTTTGTCTCCGGACAGGTGTAAACTCTGTACTAGCTTATTGATCGATTTTGTGACTAGACCAGATTCAGAGATTCAGATCTTTGAAATACAGAGTTAGTATCGCAATTTGAAATAGAGAATGTTTATTGACAGTGAAAGGCCAAGTGAGCTTATGCCATGGCAGCCATCTGGCCATCTGTATGTCTGTCCGTCAAATTGCTTCTTCTTAACAGTTTGACTGGTTTTAGCCAAATTTGGCTGGAATGATCCTAAGCTGGTACCCTCCAGATGTTTTTTCAGAATTTTGATTGATAAATTTTTTGGGTCAAAATCTGAGATTTTATGAAAAATCTACCGGAAATGGTCAAAATGCTACTCCTCAGCTGCTTGACATATTTCAACCAAATATGACTAGATGCATTCTATGGTGGTGGGTTCTAGAACCTCTTTGCAGACTTGATTGATCACTTTTTTGGTTGAAAATCTGAGATTTTATGAAAAATCTACCGAAAATGGTCAAAATGCTACTCCTCAGCTGCTTGACATATTTCAACCAAATATGACAAGATGCATTCTATGGTGGTGGGTTCTAGAACCTCTGCAGACTTGATTGATCACTTTTTTGGTTGAAAATCCGAGATTTTATGAAAAATCTACCGGAAATGGTCAAAATGCTACTCCTTAGCTGATTGCCAGTCATTCCAGTGATGAAATTATCAAACATTGTCTGCTCTTGGCCTGCAGGTAATGTACTCGAGAGCACTGCAGGTGCCATTTTGCAGGTTTAACCGTTATAAGATTAAGCTGAAACAAAAGGGGTTGAACTGGATATCTTAAATAATGTGTAATTAAACTGAATGGAAAGATGTTAGTGTTCTCACTGGTATATCTTACAATACATGATGTAATTGATCCTAGTTCTTGACTCAATGCGAGCAGTGTCCCACAAAAATGGCATCTTAGATGCAGCTCCTTTGCTGATAATTGCTGCCGGGAATGGTATTGGCAACACTGATTGGTCAATACAGTGGCGCATGCATGTGGTTGAGCAGACTCTCTAGGTCACGGAGAAATAATCAACTACGTCCCCAAGGTCACAAGAATATGACCGTACCCAAAAACATAGGTGTGGGCATTGCACTCTGTACCAAGGGAACACTTGCGAAACTTTGAACCGGTCACCAAGCACCCGCGACAGACAAATGGTGCCTAAAGTGGGGCACGAATACCAGGGTATTTACCCTTGCAGAAAGAGACTGTCATATGTGCAAAAGAGTTTCACACATCGGTGGGTGTTAAAGGAATTGTAGAGGAAATCGTCTGCCGAGTACAATATATGTCACAGTCAGTGACATAATAGACAAAAGTTACAATCACTTCTAACCCTCTAAAGCGTTGGAAGCAACTGGAATCGGTGTCCACACTGGGAGCTATGAATGATTTTCTTTGTCAATTGTCCACCCGCATCCTTCAGGTGATGGTACTTGTTGTTGTGGCAGGTCACCCAGATTCCTGCCTGGTAAGCAGCACGATTCGAATGTTGCAGTAGCGCATCTTGAGTTGGTGGAATGGGTTCCAGTGTTTTTCTTTTCTGACAAAACATCTCTCTGCGTGCCTCATTAGCACAGTTCAGATGGCTGGTCTTATCATATAGGACAACTGTGAAGCGCTCAAGCAGCTTGAATTGTTCAGCATCAACATCCAGCTTAGTAAATGGATTCTCTACCAAAAGCATGAAAGCTACTGTGACATCAGGATATGACTTCCAGGCATCCCATGCCGATCTTTTCCCGTTTCCAAAAGAATGCAGAGACGGTATCACAGCCTGTGAAACTGTGGAAGACTGGTAAGGCCATTGAGTTGTCTTTTCCTAGTGCCTGGCTTATTGCGTTGATGTGAAAATAGGTGAAGCATTTCCCTGTGCCAAAAGCCGCCCATATGTCTGCAGCTGGGCAAATACTTTGTAAGTGGTGAAACTTCCCAATCAGGATAACGATAGCATCTGTATGCACAGTACGAGCAAGACATGTGGCAGAGTTATTCAGCAAAGCATCCTGCACATGAAGCAGTATTCTTATGTCCGCTTCTTCATGATCACTTTCTTGCATGCTGTGGTTGGTTCCTCTGATGATAACTCTTTAACTAGATGTAATAACAATCTCTTTCTGTCGGGGAAATTCAGGGGCAGCAACTTTATCAGAGAGAAAGGCAAAAAGTTCTTGTTTGTTATTTGAATCACGGAGAAAATCTGGCCAGTTCTCATGGATTTTGTTTTTATCAACAACCTTTCACCTGATATTGGTACCTTCCTTCTCCCTTGTACAATCTTTGATACTGGCTTTAAGGTAAGTGTTCCATATGACATCCACTCTTTTGGAGGTTTACAACTGATTCATGATGTAGGGAAGAAAAATATAATTGGCATATTCATCAACGGTTGCGGTTCTACTTGGCGATAGTAGATGCACAACAGCGGCTCTGTCTAGAACTTTAATGTCAAATGTGCTTGGAAGCTGTAGCCTAGCTGACCAGAAGTAACAAACAGGTCGATATTATCATGTAGATCTTGCATGTCGGCAGAACTTGTTTCTGTATCAGTTGTTTGAATGAGACAAGTTAGCCGGTCGGATATCTTTCCAATGCAGACTTTACCTCTGTCAGAAAGTGAGGCGGGATATGGATGATTCTCATGCATAAAAAATACATCCATATCTGTCTCCCTGTGCTGAGCTACTATGTATAATCTGGAGAAAATATCTACATCAGTTTTCAGAGTTGTGATCATGTCAGCTTGTTTAGTTTCCTGTTTAGGAACAGGACACCGGAAGAGTCGTAGGGAGTTTTCTTGGTTGGTTTATGAATAGAGCGGGTACAGTCTATCAGCACTGATTTGCAGTAGTCATCGTATTGGTTCTTGCCCAAGACTTCCACAGTGCGGACAGTGTCAACAACAGATTCTTTCATAACATTGCTATTGTCCAGGGTTAGTAGCTCTGGTGTGTCATTTCACTCATGGGCTCTGTCAAATTTAGAGCTCGTTGTCTGAAGTGTTTGTGAATAGAAAGGCCCTCCTCGTGGTGGAAGTGATTTTGTCTCTTCCACAAAGCTCTCTTCAAAGTCCTTCATTTTCATGCAAATTCTTCCATGATGGAAGGGGGTAGATTTTCCATGTAATGGATATGAACTGGGATCCACCGAGCATAATTTTGATGGTCGAGTGCAAAGAACTAGGGACACAGTACTTTCAGTGAATCCCCATACAGTGAGAAGTTTGCTTCGCGATGAGCTCTTATAAAGATGAGTCCCAGGAGCTCTATGTTGAGTATGTTATCCCAGTATTGGAATGTTGGACTCTTTCGGATCATGTCAAGTCTCCAAATCTTTGTCTTCATCTGTTTGGGGCTGCGATGTGGAAGCAAATGCATCTTCTTGAAGCTTGGCCAATGTCAAAGCAGTAATTTGGTGCGCTTGTCGTGTTCTTGTGAGATGTGAGCAGCGATGAAAGGAATCTGCTGTACCTGCGGAGGCAATGCATGCCTGTGTCAGTGCAGTGGTCCAACCAGAGCTCTCCACGTAGTCACCAAATGTGCGCCACATGGCCATTTCAATGTGGAGTCCCCCAAACATGATAACATAATTGTCATCCCCATATGTCTGCCGCCAGTTCCATTGTATGTATTTAACCAGCGCATACAGTGGGGCATCCATGGCCATCACAGGAATTGGGCTGGGTTGAGAAATTGTATTGCTTGTTGAGAGACATTCTTGTTTGATCATGGCGGCTGTTGCCACTTTTTCATAGAACAGTGGTAAAAGTTGTGTTAGCGCTTTCTCCTTATCATCAACGTTAGAGTCATCTTGTAGAGACTCATGGTAGGCGGACCATGTTACCACATCACCTTTCGCAACTATCTCCTTCTTGAGAAATTGCAGTGGGTTGGATAACCACAGGTTTTTTTGGTCTTTCATCTCTGCATGTATTTGCTCGATATTGTTTTTCGTCACATGCACATTTTTTTGTCTTTAGCACTTCTACTGTGACCTCCTTGAGAGCACCAGCTGGCACTGTAGTAAAACTCAGGTAGAGAATGCCATTTCTTTGTATTTGCAGAAGGAAGTGTAATTGTCTCTCGGCACCGTACCATATTCGATGTTATACGAAATTGAAAGAGGCTAATGTCCATGCCATGGAATGACCGTTTGGCTGTAGTACTTGAAGGATTCTGATCCAAATTATCCGAGGCACCCACTGTAACCAGGCCATAACGTAATTGAGAAGGACAAACAATACCTTCCTTTTGAATATGCTGACACACTGCAGTTGCCAACTGACTCTCAAACTCCATAATTCTGTCATAATTACATTGAGACCCAAGTCATACAGTAGTGTGATCAAATTCTTGGATCTAGTATGTGTATGAACTTTCAGACCAATGTACAAAGGCAGTGGTGGTTCATTGCTCGCAGAATGACGTGATTTAGTGGCAGTGGGTGGTTTTTTCGTACTATTGAAGAGGGTGGTCTGTGAAATCGAGTCCTGTTGCATTATGTCAGCTCCATTTAACAGCATAGATACTAAGGTTGTCAGGGTAGGAGGCACAGAGTTTTGTTGACACTGATGAGAGAATGCAGCATCAAGGTCTTGAAGATGTCTTCACGTATGATTTTAGCAGCTTTTGCAAGAATTGTTGCATCCCCCTCATAATCACACTTTAATGCTTGTTTTATCATCTGATGCATTCTCTGTTCGAAAACAAGAACCACATTCTTTCCATCACTTTGCTCCTGAGCTGTCGGAAAATATTCAAGG